>WEKY01030231.1:601575-653978 GCA_013390045.1 Picathartes gymnocephalus
CACGTTCAAAAACCAATTCAAAAAAAAAAAAAAAAAAAAAAAAAAGAAAACAAACAATAACCACAACAAGCCATATACCAACTCTCCCCCAACCCCACATCATACATGGATCAGTGCTCCCAAAACACTGATGGCTCAGCTGTGATCCTCACTTCTCCACACTCAGCTCTCCATCATGATACTCAGGCAGAAGCAAAGTCCCAAGAGGGCAGAAGACTGACCCAAGGCACACTCAGTTCTCTCAACCCGAGGCATGGTCAACACCAAAATCCCCAGGCCCATGGGGTGCATCCCATCCTCCCCACATCCAATTTTTTGCTGTCCTGAGGAGAAGCCTGAAATCAGGATCCACATTCAGGAGACTGAGCCTTCTAGCAAATTTCACATGTGAAAAGCAGGATGTGCTCACCCTTTCACAACTGCATGCTCATTTCTATCCACATGGAAGGTACCCAGGGCTTTGCTTTTTGCTAAAATTGAAAACAGGAATGGTTTTTGCTTCAGAAATATTCCAGTTTTTACCTGCTAAAAGCAAGTCCCACAGACCTGCGTTGTTTCTGTGACACTGCTGGGACTAGAAGATGGCTCAGTACATATTTTTCTAGGCAGTGGAAGACATGTGAGAAAGAGGCCACCGAGGGAGGGTGACAGGAGACAATAGACAGACAACTCGTGAACTGGCACATCCCATCAAGTGGATGACACGCACTTGTACCAAAGGTCTCCCTGAGAGCCACATGGATGGATCCCTGGCAGCCCCTGGATGTCTCTAAAAGGTATGGATGACATTCTGTCTCCGTGTGACAGGCCTCCAATGCCATCCTACCTCTGCAGCTGAGCCCCACCAGATACCCAGAAGGACAGAACCTGCAGAACTACACTTTGTGAGCCTCCAGAAGTCACCACTTCTCTCTCCCGTCACATGGCAAATGGTCCCCAGGCCATTTCACTAAACGGCAATATTAAATGGATGGATTTGTTTTTAGCTATTATTATTGTTGGAAATTTTGCCTGATTGGTTAAATGACAAAAAACCCCATGCTGTTTTGTTAACACAATACTCAGAACTCAAGAAGGCCCCAAACACCCACAAAACATATCCCTTCCCTGCAAGCTTGGGATACAGCTGAAAATGGTTCCCATGTCTGCTTGCCAAACTTATTGCAACTGGGACATAACATAAAACCTGGCTTAAAGTGGCCCAACTGCCCCAAGGAGCAGTGCAGCACCTTCCTTGTGTCACTGCAAGTGTTTGCAGGGCTGTACAGTGTTCTGGACCAGGAAACTTGATCCAGGTTAAAAATACAGTTTATTTTCTGGGACCAAGTTATTTTTAACCCAGATGGAGTTCTCTGCTCCCAGTCACTACTCGAGTCCATAAACAATTGTACCAGCACAGAAGTTGGTACAGGGCAAGGAAGCATTTAAGCCAGCCATGCTACTGAGAGGGGGGAAATAAAAAAACAGTACAAAAAAACCCCAAAGCACAGCTGTGCTTGGGATTGATGACTGGCATCTTCAAGGTATTTTTCCTTTAATAACTATTAAATATCAATTTCATTGCCACTACAGCAATGCACAAAAAATCCTTACATTCCCAGATCCTTCAAAAGAGCCATCCGGGGTCCTCTGAACCCCACACCCCTCTGAACATCCACACTCCTCTCACACCATCATTAACACCTGTGAGATTCCTAGAATTCAAACTAGGACCCAAGGCGGAAAAAACACAACCAAAAAACTCCCCCAAAAGTTCAAACATGCGTGGAAAAAACCCCACCCACTCATCAAGACTTATTTCTGACTCCACAGGTTTTCATTTTCCCACCACCTGAAGGTTTTCTTCACAGTGGTAACAGCTGAAGGATTTTTTGTGTGTCAGCCTGACTCTGCACAACAGATGGGAAACCCATCCCAGCCCCACGCTGGGAATCACCAGCTCATGTCCTCCTGCCCAGCTATGGAGAGGAAAATCAGCTTCAGCAAGGAGGTACTGATCCAAGTATGGCCTTTGCTTGATACCAAAGTAAGCAGTCACAGACCTGAAGTGTTTTCAGTTTCAAACCTAGACCAGTAGAGAAATATGACAGCAAGAAAATAAATCACCACTAAGTGCCTCCAATCAGCCTTTTTCATGGAGTTTATTTTGTTTTAAAGGAAATAAGTGCCATCTTTTTGCAGTTGCTGATGCTGAGCACACAAGGAAAGTGTATTTTCCTTCTTCATTTGATACTTATAAATAAGATTAGATCATGGTTCTCCAAATAGAGACATAGCACTACACGTCTTCACTCTTACGAACTCCAAGTGCTTTGCCTTACTTTTTTAATATTTCTAATCTTGTGCCTCACTGCACTGGTACTTACAGAGTAGATTTGTGTGTAGCAAGAGAGGCTTGCAGCTTTCCGTAATTCAGCACGTTGCAGCTAAAGATAATGTCCAGATGAAGTTTTCTTACTTCCAACACAATCCCAAAAATCCACATTCAATGCTGACTTACATAGGTGTGGTCACAAACAGCAGCTGAACACACGCAGCTGCTGGAGCACCATTCCCTGTGATCACCCTGCAACCCAGCACAAAATTAAGGAATTTATCTTGTGGTGGGTGTGGCAAAATTGAAAAGACAATGGTGAGGGCTTTAAAATTTGTTTTTAATAAAATTGCTCCCAAATACAAGGATGAAACTTATTTGTGCATTTCAAAGAACAAGAAATTTTAAAGGCAATGATGGGTAGATGAATTAGAAAAATTAATGTGGATTAGAGCTGAAGCAACAAAAGACTTTTTTAGCTCTCTAAATGCTTTTATGGTTACTTCAAAAAATTGCCAGTTTAAGTGTGACTAATTTGCAAAATATTTAATTGTCTGAAAAAATGTATTGGTTTTGTGCAAATATGAAATCCAAATACTTCACTCATCTACTTAAATGCATGTAAGCATGACTAGTTTTCTTCCTTCTACTTGCTTGATTTGCAATGACTTTTTTAAATTAAAAAAAAAAAAAACAACTTCACATCAAGCATTTCTGGGTTTCAGATCAGCCAAAATGCAAAGGTAATCTCTCGCAGAATTTTAACAAGTTCCTCACATAAAAGCACACTCCAACATCTAATTGTTGAGTATTATCTAACATGGATAATACTTTTTTTTTAGTGCAAAACTGCATTGTCTCAGAGTATCATCCTGTAGCACAGGGCTCAAGAACTTAATAAAAAGATTATCCGATCTAAATAATGTTGATTAAATGCGTTTTATTTCAAAACATCCCACCATGCTTTGCAACCAGTATCCTGTTTTCACTCACTTCTTGGGAGCAGCTGCTCTGAAAGTGATTAATAGTGCATCACACTTGAGTCCACAAAACCACGAGGACAAACTGAAAAGCAAGGAAAACACCAAATTGTGTACTCTGAACCATGGACACAGCTCCTGTAATTCTAGAGGAAAAGTACCTTTGCTATGTGCTGCTTCAAGCAGTGAAGATCTGCACTGAACTCTGTAAAAACCACTGTTTGGAACACAACAATGCCTCCAGTATTAAACTGCAGCATCGGTAACTAAAAATAGAATCCTAATTCCAATCAGTCAAGCTCTTCCAGGGTTGAAGCTTTCTTTGAAGTTCTCCCTTCCAGGACCGAGTAGTCCTGACCCTCCTGTGTGTACCAGAGCTGACAAGGCAGCAGCCCAGGGTAGCCTGCAGGACAAGAACACAAATATGCCCACAGCACATCTAAAATGGGACTCTAAAAATGCAGAAACTTTGTAGTTCAACACGCTGGTACTTACGAGCTTTGGAATGCTTTGCGTATTTTTCAAGGTTTACTATTTTTGGCAGGGAAATGAGGGGAATTTAATAGTCTTGCATACAATTCTGCAAGTGTTGCCTAAAGAAGTTTGCCACTTTCATGCTGCTGGAGCATGGAAATGGTAACACCACCCTACTGACTTCAGAGCAAGGAGGAACAACTGAAACAGTAATTTCTTCCTCACTATCTGAAGTCTTCTTTTCATGTAAGTCTCATCCAAAAAGCAAAACAAGCCAAATGTAATGAATAAATTCACATAACTGTGCCAGTAACTGTCAAACTGGTCCAGTTTTACTACAACTTGACTGCTTTCAACAACCAGCCACCTTTAACCCCTCTTTTTTCCCTTGGGCATTTCCAGGAGAATCTTCCATGTAAAACAGGGACATGGAAGATTACTAAGTAAACTTTTGCAGGTCACAGTTCAACAGTGTACAGCCCCAGCTTTGGCAGAGCAGACTAGACAAAGAGTTGAGCCCATGTGTGTGAGCCAAGAAGAAAACACCAAGCTACAACCCAGGAACAGCAACCCCAACTCCTCACCCACAGCAAACAGAGCTGTTTGCCACCTATGAGCTACAAAAAATCCCATTGTTCCTCTGCTTGCTTGGGTTCACTGGATGAAAGAGCATTGATAAAAATGTTGCCGGCTGAACTCCTCTGCGGCACAGCTTCCGCCGGCTCCCTCTGCGCTGCACTGGAGGAGGATGCTCAGACAGAGGATTAAAAGCCACACAAAAGCCATGTGCTCTCCAGCCACACATCCCAGAATCCAAACAGAGCACAGAGAGCACTGACAGTGCCCTAGCCAGCTCCAAGGGACAAGGGCCTCTAAAACCAACAATTTGGAATTGTAACGTGGGGCTTGGAAAACATACTTGTGTCTACAAATGTAACCTGAGCAAGCCAATGCTTCTCAGTTAATGCAGTTCACAGGGATGACTCCCTGCAGGATTTCTTTGAAAGGCTTGAGCTTCTTCAGAATTAAAGTTTGCTGCATCAAATTAAATACTCTATCCATCCACACTCCAGTAAATCCCCAACTCCAACAGGGGGTTAAAAGAGCAAGAAGAACAAACCCATGCCACCATCTGATGGTAGCCCATGGACTGTGGTTACACATAAAACAGATGCATGAAGGAGGGATTTTTAGTTTAAAAACTCACCAGCATAGCAAGTTCATGGAGGGAACTCTCACTGAATGCCATGTCCTTGTCCTTGCCACTGAGCTGGCGAGGCACAGCCTCCTCCAGGATCACCAGACCAGCAGGATGTGATCCTCCTTGTGCTCCCACCCTCCTAGGCACGTGCATCTGATCAAGCCATTTAAGTGTTCTGCACCTCATTTTCCCCATACATGAGCATAACTTGCCCCCTGTCCCTCTAGCTGCATTATCCCAAAGCTTCTCAGGATCGGGATGTTCTCCCTCATGCACAGATCTAAGCCTCTCTTGCTCAAGTTGAGTTGACCTTTACCTTTCCAAGTCATGCCTTATTTTCTGAGAAAGGATCCTCCAGGAAGAGCTTTTGGTCACTCACAGAAATGGACAAAAACTTCTGTCTTTCCAACATTCGCCCACCACAACATTCAAATTTCTGTATTTGCTACCTAGAAACCAGTTATTCCTGAGGGAAACTGTTCAATTTAAAACAAACAAAATCTCTTCTTTGTAAAATTTCTGTTTGCTAAAGGTTTATTTTATTACAGGAAAACCTTTCCAATTTCTTTTATGTCCCAAAGAACACTCATGCTCCTAGAAGGCTTAGAACAACATTCCTAGATACCAGGTGACTTGAGCTGACTATGAGAAGACACATCAGCATTGTTTTGCTCTTTGAAAATGAAAATAAATATGCACTAAAACTTTATACATAATATATTGCTGAGTGCTACCTGGACCAAACTAATCTGACCAGAGTTGTCATTTCATATGCAGTGATGCTTTCTTTGGGCTGATCAGCCAGCCAGGCAGGGCTGTGCCATGGCTGACATGTTTATCAATCAACAAAACAAAGTCACTCTTCTTTTCTGCAAGCTACCCACTAACTATCACTTACACACATACTTAAGTACAGAACTGACATATTTTCCTAGGCCAAATATACATTATTCCTTCATAACTGAACTTGGCTGAAGAAAGATGCTAAAAGAAGGCAAACTGTTTTTACACCACTGTAAACAGAAGTCAAAAAAAACCATGAGACATTTCAACTACAAATTCAAAAAAGAGGGTTCATATACATGGCTTTTCAGGCTGTCATGGCAAGTGTTATTTTTGAAATGTCTTTTCTCCCTCACGAGGAGGAAAAGCAGTGTCAGGATGCACACACATTGGAGGCTTCTTAGCAAATATCAGCACAGCAGTTCATGTTCCCAAAGATGTACCTGCACCAGCATTTCAGCAGATAATGGATTTCACCTTCCCGTTCACCTTGACTACACAATTCTAAAGTCACAGTGCTCACACTCCTTTTATGCCTAACTAGAGTGGGCTAGGAGATGAGAAATGGGCCCGAAATTTGTTTTGTTCTTCATACAGATACAATTAAGTAAAACAGGTAATTTCCTAATAGAACTGAATCATTAACTAATCATAAAATAAAGTATTTCACTTATTTTCAGTCTTTTAAAAGAGCTAGAATTTGAGTGTTTCATTCAAGCTGCTAACAGGTAACATTGGCTTCTCTCCTCAAGATGCATTTTAAAACACTTTTAAAAATCAGGCCTTACAGAGCTAATATAGTTAATTCTCATTAGCTACTTCTCCATCAGTAGTGATAGAACAATACCAATTAATATGATAACAACCACGAATACTATCTAGACAGACTGTTTGTTCCCTTACTTAAGAAAAAACTTAATGCATTTTGTTCTTGCCTTATATATATGAGCAGAGGCATAAAAAAGGGAGTTAAAAATTAACAGAGAAGTGGGTATTCCTTCTGGTGTACGTTCCCTTCCTCTACAACACCTCAACTCCCTAGGCAGCAAGCTGGAAGAAAAATCTGTAAGCTCTCCTGTTGGATATTTATACTCAAGTGATGCATTTAAATCTGTTTTGCTTAATGTGCTTTACATGTGCTTCCAAAACAACTCCAGCATACCCACCCAAACAGAAGCAGCAAGCTGAAATATGTAATATATAGTCCTATACATCACTGGTCCAGGGAAATACAAGAAAAGAGGGCTACAAAGTAACAAAAAATGCCTTTAACAAGAAGATGTCCAAGGGAGATGTTCATTAACTCTTAGGTTGCAGATAAAAGGTACTTGCAGCCTCTCACAAACACTGGTGCAGAACAATATTCATGTTAAATAAGATTATCCTCCTTATGGGACAGATGGGACACTGCAACTTAAGCGACTGTCCCATAAAGCAAGCACAGGGGAGAGGTATCAACCAAGCCCAATCTCACACTCTGAAATGCAATCCATTTTAAAGAGCTGCCCACGCAGAGATGTAACACAGGCAGACACAAAGCCTCAGGTAAAGTCCTTCAAAATTCAGACATATGAGAGATTATAATTAAGGATTTAAAAATGCTGGAAAAGAGAACAAAAAAAATCAGTTTAAGGATTTTTCAATGTATTTAACGAAGAGAGTAACAGTAATAAAATACCTTACTTCTCTTACTAGGGGTAGTCAGGACAATTTTAACCACATAAATTTCTGTATACAGGAAACATTCAACTGACATGTTTGCCATCATTATCAACAGTGCTTGGTATGTAAATTGACACAGACACAAAGTGTCTACAAACATTTCTTTTTCAACTGGTTGGAACACCGGAAATTATTCTTTTTTTTTTTTTTTTTCTTTGCCCAGAGGAAAAGAAGAATACAGAGCATAAGAAGCACTGCTCAGCATCTTCCTAAAACTAATATATTTAATACACATCAAACATGCTGGGAGAAATGGCTTCGTCTTGTAGAAAAATATCTTAAAAGAACAAACCCGAAATAAACAACCCAATAAAAAATACAGCAAGACAAGACATTCATCATTTGTCTGTTGATATTTTAATGATACCAATCATCTAATGATTGAGCTTTTGAAAGATACAACAAGATAAAATTAAGTTATTCCTTGAAGAAAGGTATGTAAGGCTTCTTTCACAAGCTTCAAAATCAGCCACTCCGGCTTTCTACACTTTTGTTTTAGATGTTAAAAGCAGGCAGCATTATTTTCCCCCTCCCGAAATCCAAACTTTCCAAATGGAGCATGACAAAACAAGCTGAAGTCCTGAGTTAACTTCCACAGCAAGCTACAGGCAGCCAGGGGAATCTGGTGTGCCAGAGCAGTTCTCAACAACTTTGTTATCAGAGAAAGCGCTGACATCCAGCATTTAATCCACCAGCAAAACTGAAGCCTGCATTCTCTCTCACCAGAACCTCCAAAGCTCATCTGCAGCACAGACTGATCCATGGTTTAACAAGACATATTAGAAAATAATTAAATTTATTTTCTGGTTGATTTTTGGATTCAAATAAAATATGCCCCTAGGCTATAACCAGCAAGAAATTCTTCACTTACAGTTAAATTACTGGTTACTTTTCTGCACTCCTTGTAGGGGTTAAATTTAAAAAAAAAAAAAAATTAAAAAAAAAACCAACAAAGTGCCTGGGGTTCCACAAGGCCTTTCTCCTGCCATAAAACAATCAAAGCTCCATGGCCATTTTCCCACCCAAACAATAAAAGTAATAAACACTATTCAGACATTCCCAAAACCGATGGATTAACAAAAGAGGATGAAGGGTGTGGGGGGTAAAATGAGGTCTGACAACAACAAACCCTGGGGAACACACAGGACTGTGGAGATCCCAGCAGCCCAAGCAGAGCCACGTGACCCACGCCGGGTGGAATTGCTCTGGAGCCCACAAAATCCGAGGGGAATCACACACAGGGACAGCCACAGCCACAGCCTGGCATTTCCACCTCCTCTGAATGGAGCATGAGACAGGCACAGCCCAGGTGCTGCTCTGTCCCCAGCCAGGCTGATGTGGCAGGTGGAAGGAAAGGAGACTGCCCCACGCTGGGACACACCTGCAGCACCTTCCCCATCTCCCTGTGCTTCCAGGGCAGATCATGGAGATGCAGATGGTGGGTTTGGAGCTTCTGCCATGAAACACAGTGAAATCACAAGGAGTGTCCATCACTGGCTCGACGAGGAGTGGAATGGAACCCAACTGCACGGCTAAGCTGGGGATTTTTTTCTAGCTACCTACAGAAATAGCTGCAATAATCAAAGGCTCTCTAACTTCCAGGCTTAAAAAAAGGAAAAAAAAGCAATGGAAAGAGGCAGTGAAACTGCTGTCAAAGCCAACTAGAAGACTAATTATAAGGTGCCTGCTTAAATAAATAAATCCAATGTAATTGCAGAATCTAGAAATTACTACTATGGATTATAAAAGCCACTTCTGGTTGGCCTGCTCTAAACCAACCAATTTAAAAACCCATCAGATATATGAATGGCATAAAAGCCTGGGTATAAACAGCCATGTCAAGTGCATTGTCTGTCTTCAAGTAAATTATATTAATGAACCAAAATTGTTTGGTTGTTTTTCACACCATGAGACAATGTTTACACTTGGCAAAATCCTCTGGCCTAGATTTTCGAGTAGGACTACTGGTTTCAAGCACCTTACATTTGATTTGTCAGACCACCCACCAGAGAGCTGTGGATCAGAACACTTCTTAAGAGAAATGAAATCTGCTAATCAATCGGGGTATCTCACTGACAGCACCAAATTTCACCCTTTTTTCTTTTTTATTCACAGGAAATGTTAATAATGCATGTCAATTGCTAAAATGAGAATCCAAATATTATGTTAGAGTATGATGCCACTGCTTCATAGAAAAAAACTGCACTGAAGACATAAGGAGTAGGGAACAAGATAAGAAATCAGTGGCAAGGCTGCAGCACATTTCTGTCAGTGACAAAGTTGATATATACAAAAATCCTTCCTATAAATTGGAGGATGTTTTATTTTATCGATATTGCCATAGAATGGAGTGTGATGCATTCACAGAGAAATACTCAGCATTAATTCAGAAGCCCTGGTTTGCAAACCCATTTTGGCAGAATGTCCAGACAGTAAGAACATGAGATATGATTCCTTAATCAAACTTCACCTGATGAGGACAGGCCTCTAAAACACACCCCAGTCTAGGTTTACCTGAAGCTGCTGATACCTGTACCACCATGTCTCAAGCTAGCAAAGAGCTCCTCCACCCAAGGCACAGCCCAAAGTAGCAGGAGTAAAGGATGTAAGCAATCAAGCAGCCTTCTATACTTCATGCTACAAAGCAAACCATCTGGCCCAGAATATTTTTCTCTACAATTACTATTTTCTTCCCTAGTCCTACACAATAGGTAGTGAGGAAACAGACTAAAGCACATCAATAGAAACCTTCCAAAGGAAATGCACTTAGAACAGACCCTCAGGAATACTTTCTCACCTGGAGACAAGACTGCTACAGATGTAAGAGTCATTCAAGTACAGATAATGATTTATCTGGAAGTCATTTTGAGAAGCAATTCCCTCCTATAATTAAGGCAGCTTGGCTGAGGGAGCACGGAGGCAAAGTCAAACAAAGAAGTTCGCAATCAGAGTGTAACTTGTATCCATGTTTGTGCTCAGAAGAGAAGGGCTTGCTAAACCAGAGTGCCTGGTCCCTGTTTAACTGGTTCATCACTTGCCCCTGGCTGTCCCATTAGCTCTCACATCTGCAGCAGCACAAACACCGTGTTTTTATTATTTCTGCTAATCTTATTTTCCATGTATTACATACAACACTAAGTGTTTATTACTGCAGCATGTGGGTAGGTTAAACCACACCTGCTTCATAAGAATGGAAAAAAAAAATTACTAGCACAACAAAGCACTTAACAAGAAAATTAAAAAGGAGCTGAATACTTCCTTCACCTAATTCTACTCAAAAACACATTACTATAGTCACATATGTGGACTCTTCTGCTGTTGGTATTGCAGTTACTACACTCCAGCTATCACATCCTAGAAAGTTCCTATTTCCAGTCTGTGTTTCCAACAGTACAATGGCAAAAATCAACCTCCTGTACCTGCAACTCCAGGTAATACAGTTCAAGGTCTCTCTCCAGATATTCAAATACTTCATGGAAATGGCTCAAGCTACCCAAGAGATCACCTCTCACTGCTGGGAGTGCAGCCCCCCACAGGAGCAGCACTTCACTAGTCACTGAGAACCAAAAAAACACACCAAAATGAAAGCATAGAAAGCTGAACCTTCATGTAAACTGACTTCAGAAAGCAATATGACCAAAGACTCTACAGCTTCCAAACTAATGTACAAACATATTCCTTCGACTCCAGCTCTCTCACATTAATTTTTCATCCACAAGACACACCCATTCACCCACACAAAGCAAAACAAGCCCAGCACAAACCCTGCAAATTTAATCAAGGAAGGAAGAGCAAGCATGAGATGTTTATTTCTATTTTTAAATACTTGGGAGGTGCCCCAATACTCCCTGCCTAGATACATAACTAAGTAGGTGCTCCAGAACTGTGAGATCCAGTGCACGATCTGGCACGAGCACACACATCCAAGCAGCAAAACATGAGAGCAGCTCAAAAGGCGATTAAGAAAGCTATTAAGAAAGGCTTTTGAAATAATTGTTTCCTCTGAGCCAGGATAGACACTAACTTGGGGTGTTGTTGCAGAGAAGAAAAAAATACATATATATATATACATATATATGTCTGTACTCAAGCACACCAAAATGCTCTAAGCAGACTATGGTTTATAAAAAACAAGACAGTCTCCTCCTTGTTCCCACAGATCGTTTCTGCCTCAAGCAAAGTTGGTTGCCACTCTGGTTGCTCTCTCCCTCATCCAAATGGTTTGCATAGCAGATATGCTGAGCAATCAAGTTTGAACCAGGCCCTAATCCTGCTGACTTTTCTCGCAAAACTGCTGGAAAGGAATTCCTCCTGGCAGCTGCAGTGCCTCTGCTCATTAGTTTACCACGCAGCAGCAGAATGAACTGGACAGGCACATCATTTCTGTGCTGCTGCTGCAGAGAACAGTGATAAGGGCCAGGCAGGCAAAGGGAAGGCTCCCAATTTCCCAAACACATACTGAGAAGGAGGATAGAAGAGCAGAGGTTTGAGAAGAAAGACAGCTTGCAAGAACCCAGGCAAGTTACTGCCACACTTGATGCTGTTGTGGGAACACAAGCTGAGAAGAAACTCTCCTTTCCTCTTACTGTAAGATTTGGGGGTGGGGATATCATCCTTTTAGGGTTTTTTTAACTCCTTCCTTAAGGCATTGTGTTTAACCAGGCGTGGCACAGTTATTCACACCAATTCCAGTGTCTCCTGGATACTAGAAGAATGAGTAGGATAACATTGCAAAATAGCTGTCCACTTGCTCATGACATTCTTTGTCCAGACAGCACCCTCATATACAGGTCAGATCATGCAGCCCACTCAGCACACACAGAAAAGCAAATGTTTTTACTTCTTGCTATGCAATTTCCTTGAAGTCACCCCATTACAGCACACTTAATGTAAACAGAGCTTTGCACCATTTATGGTGGCGGGTGAGCCCCGTGTTGTTGAACAACATTTCCTCCTCCTCCCTCATCTCAGGCCAGCTACCATTTCAATAAATATTTAATAAGTAGACAAGAAAACCGAGAGAGCTTCACAGCTTGAGGTTTTCAGGTACTACATGCACGATGTTGAATTTATCTACTGGAAAGCACATGGACATTGTATCCAGAATTCAGAGCATGAACAGCACATGACAGGTACAGCACACTGATTGAGTACCATTAAAACAGAAATGCCAGTTCACAGAGCAAAATGGTCCTTTTAGACCAGGCTGGAGGCTGGGACCTGTGATCACCACAGACTCCAGGGGCCTCCCACTGTCACCAGGGGCATGCTGAAAGATTTCCACTGCATTCTCCACTCCAAAAATGCCCTCTCACTCTCTCACACCTTTGCTCCTAAAAAGATCATCTGACAGGTGCAGATAACTCTAAGCATTCAAAGAAGCATCCTAATGGTAGAGAAGAATAAAATTTTGTCTAGGAAGACTATGATTTTTTTCATCTGTAAGATAAATTCCACTTACTTATATCCTCCTGTAAACCACCTGATCCTAAAGCAGCCCTTGAATTTAAAATCTCTCTACAGCTGGCTTGCTGGAAGCAGTATTTGTTTTCCCTGCCACCACTCTCTTCATCTCCTGGTGCAAGGTATTACGGATTATTTTAATTTCTTTGCTACAGAAGAGAAATGGATGCACACAGACAAACAACTGCAGAGAGCAGAAGAGGAAGAAGGCTTCATCTCTGAATTAGGGATTTGCATACTGGTTTTATCTGTAACACCCACTGCAGTACTTTATCCCAGACTCTCAGATCACAAAAGACAGAGCAGACAGTGACTCACTGCAATTTCGGTTCTGCATGTAGCGCTTCACGTGGACCAGTCAATTCTGATTCTGCCAAACAGCCTTCACAGGCACTCAAAGTAAACCAGCGTCTCTAAAAGTTCCTATTCATGTGCTGCCTTCACGAGGAAAGCTCCAGAGATGTAAGGGAATTTAGTCAATGTTTCCCCTTTGTGTTGTAATGATTTAAGATTCAATTAATACAACACGGGGAGGCACTAATTCCGAAACACCTGCCTTCGTGATAACCGGATTAAGACCTCCAAACTTGCTGCACTCCTACCAGTGCCAGCCTGCCAAACAACAGCAGTTGTCAATATCGACCAACTGGAGGCCGGGTTTTCCACTAAATCCTAGAGCACTCTTTAAAGAGGATTCCCCACAAAACAGGAAGTGAAAAAAAATAGTAGAAACACCCCACTTGACAGTTCTGAATTTGTTTAGCCAGAAGTCGTAGCTCCTCCCCTGCACGCTTTGAAGGCTGAAGACTCGAAAGGCTCCTACCAGATCCTTTCAAATCGCTCAAAGGGAAGAGACGAAACCAAATAAAGGGATAGGGCATCCCCAGAGACAGAGCTACTCCCTCACTGATCAATATACTCTGGGCTCTAGAGAAAACGGCTTCAAGAAAGATTTTGGGGCAAAAGGCTGGCAGGGTGGAGAAGAGCAGAGCAGCTGGTTGCACTGGGAGACGAGCCAATAGGTTTGGGGCTTAGTTTGGGGTTTTCCCTCCTCTTCTTGTCCCCCTCCAAACAGGGGTTTCTTTGGATTAGTTTGGGTAGCACGAAAAAAAAGTGACTCAGAATTAAGACCATACTGGTCTGAAATCTAGGGAGAAACCTGGAGACCAGTGTGCCAGCCCGGTCATTAACAAAGTGAAACACTTTCTTACCTTTTCAACACCACAGAAACTATTTCAACCACACAAGAAGGAGCTGAATTTTTTTTTTTTTTTTCCTTTACACCCCTTCATCACCCTGACCTATTGGAACCACACTTGAAAGCTCGATCCAGTGATACATAACTTCCATTTTAGTGAAACAATCCATCTGCTCCATGTGACTCAGAGCCTGCTTTAAGAATGCAATACTGTTTAGGCCAACGGTTGCACCGCACAAAGTGTTTTGTTCACATGCATTCCTTTGGGATGACAGAGCCTATCCACGGCCGTAACGGTTGGGGCCTGTGGTTTTTTTCCCCTCATCCGCTGAATGCTGCAGTGACTAAGCTGACAAAAATTCCTAGCCAATTATAAACCCACTTAAAGAGACAGGCAACCCCCCCCTGCAACCTTCCCTTGCTATCCTATANTAACCTTTAATCATCCATCTATATCCCTCACACATCAACTGGAAAAAATAAATAAATAAATATTTTTTTTAAAAAATTAAGACAAACTGACCCCATAATTGATTGAAAAGTTAGAGAAGCCATTAATGAGAGAAGATGAGTGCACTGGGAAGAGATGAGCCTAGACAGCTATGGAGCTGAGGGAACAGTTAAGTGCCTATAAACTCAATATGCTGCAACCAGGAAAAAGCACATCCAGAGGGTTACACTGGTGTACAAAGTAGAACTGAGAACTTTTAAGTTGCCCCTCAAATCCCTCTCAGCAACCAAATTCCAAAAAAATCACCAGCCTTTCCCAAGAGTCATGTGCTGAATTCATTCTCGCTTACACTGTCAAGGGCTACACAAATACACTTAATAATTAGCCCGGGCATACAGAACTGCGCTTTGGGCAGGTAACTACACGTCAACTTTGCCCAGCAAGTAACAGTAAACAAAACGTGGAGAGAATGGCACATGGTTTCCAGCTTTAAAAAGCCAGGCTCTGGGGCACCTCAGACCCTCCCCATTTTATGGTGGGCAAACTCGTTGCTGAATCATTTTTAGCGCTCGGCTGATAGCACATGCACATTCCATTCCTGACGGTCACAAGGAGGGGGAGGAAGACACAGTCAACAACTGAACCAGGCTGAGCTCACCTCAGAAGAAAAAGGCAATTCAACAATCTGTATTAACGTAATATTATCTGAGCATCTTTTTATTAGAAGCTAATTCTGAAGAGTCATAAACAGACTTGGGAAGGTAATCCCACTATTAGTGGGAAAGAAGACTAAACAAAGGCTGCATCATGACTGTTAAACACGGAAAAATGATTTATGAAAATGCTTAAGGACAATTCATTCCTACATTCATGTGTGTTTGGGAAAGAAAAAATAGGAAATTGGTTCCTCCTATTCAAACCTTTTAGAGAATGTGATTCCTATCCAGGATTGAGCCCAAATTTCCCTTTCCTTCAGTCCATTTCAAATTTAATTGCAGATCAGTCATCACAAGAGATGTATTTCTATACATTCCATGAAAATGGGACGACTGGACAGGTGGAGAACAGATCGTTTTAGGGCCCCCCACCAAGATAAGACAACTGCAGCTCAAGTTCAGCCCTTGTCTGACATCCATACAAGCATTACCTGTCAAAACTGAAATCCCTAGGAAAACTAGCAACCCACTCCAAGCTGGACTCATTGCATGGATAAGAGCCACAGAGAACTGCAGAAAATGCTAAGCCAGGCTGAGTTTGCCTTGTCCCTGTGACATCTGCAAGAATACATCACAAAAACACAGCTCTCTTTTAGTTTTACACTTGACATTTCCCTGACATTTTCCCTCTAACACTGCTAACTATTCCCAGTTCCCAGTTGTTTTGCAAATTCATCATAAAATTAAAGTCTTACATTATATCTAATTAACTATCCAATACAATTATCTATTTTATTAACAAACATTTGTCTAATATATATCAATGGGGCTTGGAAATCCATGTTAAGCGTGTTAACAAAAGATTTGGTTCAAGTTTAGATGTGTATTTAATTGCACAGATTTAACACGGCACTACTGCAGAGAAAGGTAAACCAAAAAGTTCTCCAAATAAGGCATCATCCTCAGTCTGCTCCAGGATGAAAGCAAAGTAGTAAGAACAGCAAAGTGTTGCAAGTAAGACCAAAACCATTCCGTTTTCAACCCTAGCTAACACCAGATTATCAAATTTCTGAAACATCACTAACACACAGTACCTCTAAAAGTAAATTTAGGATGACACTGAAGTTTTAAAGCACTTCCTTTCATTTTTCCTATTTTAAGTTCAAAATAAATAAACAACATCTTAGAAATCCTCACTGAATGTGATCATAGCCATCATTTCCCTCTCCCCCTGCTCCACAGCCTCAGGCCCCCTTGGGCTGCAGAGTCATTCCCTTCTTCCATGAGCTTCCACAATAATGTGAGGTTAGACCAGGACTTCTTTTCAAGCACTCCCTGTTAGAAGGTTGTCAGTGCACACTGTGTGCAATCTGGTGATGCTTTTGTATCCTTCTGAAGGGAAGAACTTGCACTCTTTTCTTCCCCAACTTTTACCACACAGCATCAGAGAAACTGAACTGAGGCATGAACACACACGCAACCCAGAAAACCAGGGAATTTCTATTTCCTATCAGTGACCTCCAACTGTATTTCTACAGGGTTTTTTTCTGACAGTGAAACAGTTTCTTGGCACAAGACAATTCAAGTATATCCATTAGAGTGGTCTTTACGTAAAACAGAGTTTATCTTACTCAGAGTAACTGGGTACATGCATTTAATCACCCCACCACTTATAAGGAAGTGTAGTGCCACTGAAATCATGGCCACATTTATTGTCTCATTCCACAACACATGGATTACCCCTTCCCATCATCTCAAACAACACTAGGTAAAATAAATTTCTCCAGTAACATGGATGGCCACTAAAATGTGGCTACACATCACCTGGTGACCATAAACACACCTCTGGACAGAAAAAGGTAAAGCAAGTTGAAGCAAGTGTAAAATGAGAGATCTTCAGAAGATGAAAGTGTGTGTGCGTAAATGTGAGTAGAAAAGACAAAGGGTATTTTGTATTTTCAAAAAATTGAAAGGTTTTTTCATTCTTTATTCCAAAACATGGGGGAAAGTTCTAAATCTCTTCAAAGTATTTTTAAAAGTTCGTGTTTTCTCTTTTTTTGGAACACGTAGCGAAGCGGTGGACTGAGTTGACTGCATCATCTTTTCATACTGGAAAATGAAACTCCCAAATTTAAAGACCTCTCAAAACAAACAGTCCTCTACAAATCTTTGTGCCAAAAGAAACTAGGAAGCCACGATGAGTACTTAACATTATCACATAGTTTTTGGTGGCTAGTGCAGGCTGCAAGATTCTTCCCAGGTTGTGCCATTTTATAATAGAACAAAGAAAAATGGCAAGTATACATTTGTTTAATTTTAGCCCTTTTCCCAGAATATAAACCACTGCTACAGTAATTAACTGCAGATTGGCCTAAACTGCTCTGCGGCCATTCCAGCTTACTAATTAAATATGCTCTCACAGCCATAATAAAAATTCTGGGAAACCTCTGGCTGAAGAGCAAACTTCTCAGGAGGGGAGCGAAAGTCAGCAAAAAACTTCATTCAGAAAGAAAACACTAAGAAATTTTTTTTAACATGCTCCAGATTTTTCTAACTCAGTGACACCAACTGTGCCTTTTACAATTATTATTTTTTTGTCTGTTTATTCCTTTCAGAAGATGTTTATTTGCTGGAGAGTTTGCATACTAAAGAAATACAACCAACAAACAACCTATCCATTTCAAAATATAGTCAGGTTTACATGATATTTAATTTTTTTTAAACCAACAAAGTACGATTAGTGTTACATAGACCAGCTTTACTTAACATTATACCACATCTAATTTGCTTGCTGAAAGAGTAAAGCTTAAAGCATGTTGTCCTCTGCTAACATAGACATAGACTACTATATTTCAGTGTTTAAGAAGAAAAAAAAAAAGGCAGCAAACAGGAAAAAAAAAGGCACACAAACATAATTTTAAGCAAAATAAGAATAATTTGATTCATCATCTCTGGCTCCCAACTTCTTCCCCTCTCTTCCTGCCTACATAGTTCACGTATGTTCAGTATTTCTAAAGGACAGGGAGAATAGAGTGAATAGTCCTCAGAGAGAAGAAGACAAGGAGAGAAAAGTGGGGGGAGAAGTGCAGCACATGGTTTTCAGCACTACTCTGCTGAATCAACAGGGAGCAGATTCCCAGCTGGTGCACACTGTAAGCACTGCACAAGTCAATGGAGCCATGTCAAACGACACCACTCAACTGCATTATCTTCTGAGCTCCGTGTAAACAAACAGGAGCAGATTCCGAATATTTGTGAGAATACATCATGTTACTGTCTCCATATGTTTAAACATTTCAGTAGAAGGCACATATGGACCACTCTTCCCACTCACTGTCATTCTCTCCCTCCTGCTCCTCATACACCGTATCTTTTCGGGCCATTGTCAAACCAATTCAAAAATGAGTAAGGATACATTTTCATTAAAAACATTTTGTGCTTAACTGCCATCTGCTTCATCGGCCTCCAAATCCTCACATGCCTTTTCTGTGGTCCTCAGTTTCACACACTCGGAAGCTGAAAGTTTTCTCCTTTTGTGTTGTGCAGTGAGGTCTACATGAGCTATTGTTTCATGTCAAATTCACCTCTTTTGAACCAAGTGCTTAATGCTTACAGTCCTAATCCGTGTCCTCTCTACAATGCCGGCTTACACATCCTCTTTTTAATGCCTAAACTTTAATCTTAAAGCTCCCTCACGCACTTCAGATACTCCCTGTCATTGTTTTTATGACAAGCGTGGCTATTCCACCCCCTTTGGGAAAATGGGAGCTCTAATTTGCACTCTCACAAGGGGGTACCCAGGCTGTGCTCTCATCCTGTCCCACAGAAGCAGCAGCTGAAGCCAACACCCCCTTTCCTCACAGACATTAACAGCCTGTCTCCCCCATAACCAGACTCCTTGTCTCTTCTCTGAGGAGGAAAAGTTTCAGCAAATACTTGACACGGAGCATCTCCAGCTTAACTGGGGTAAAAAAGACAAATAATTAAGATAGGGGAAAAAACCTAACAGGGCACCATAGGTCTTATATACAGATCTCTGCTAGCTTTGCTGTTACTTTCTCAAATAGTTCACCCAGTTCATTTCTTATGGCCCCAGCAATAGCAGAAGTGTCTTAGGAAGCATTAGCTGGACTTGCTTGAAAAAGAACACAAAAGTTACGATAGACAAGGGATCCTGAACTTCCAGGCAGGCTTTCAAGGGTGTAATTTACATTTGGTTTCTGCAGGCTTGGAAAGACCGAGTGACTAAGGCAGCAGACCTCAAAAGTTAATCATCAGCAAGAGGAATAAAGAAAACAACCAAAGTTTTCTTTACAGCAAGCAGACCACTGGACAGCAGAGCTAGTGTGTCATCAAACACAAGTCTTGCAAGGGGTACAGCAGGAACAGTTTTTCTGGTTCTCACATCAGTTGTTGAGAGAGATGCAGGCAGCTTCCATAAACCTTTCCAGCAGTCACAACTGCCAGAAATAAAGAAAAACACAAAAGGCCATAGTCTCATTTGTATGTCTGGACGCTTGGTTTTCATCTTTTCCATCTCCACCTGTGCCCCAAAGCACAAGCACTGATGCAGACAAACAACTTCAGTACTCTCCTTTTATCTTGAGGGATTCTTCTATGTGGACCTGCAACCCCAGTGAGGCACAGCTGGCATTTAATACACAAACAACCTAAAAGTAGGTGCAAGTCGGAGAGAAGAGAGCATGCCAAGCCCAACACAACACGCTGCAGCTCCAAAGAGAGCAAACTAGTAGTGCTACTGCCTTGGGGCACTCGAAGGTAAAGGAATGTACACTACACAGAAACCAGGGCAACCAAACTGGCAAGAGAGCTGCTGACACTTTCCACAGAACCTTAAAAATACCCAGAAAAATTTAGGAGTTACAGTTCCTTTGTAGCTTGCTCTTCTATAGAAATGTCCATGGATTATTCTAAGTTAGACGCAGCATATCCTTCCCTCCCTCCTCCCTCAGATTGTTCCTGCACAAGTTATACTGAAGGAAGCACAAGCTTCTTCCTTTGTTTGTGAGCAAGAAAAAGAAGGAAAAAAACAACTTCCACTCAATGGCAAAACTAAACAGCAGCCAGGCTACTTAAAGTACCAAGTGTTCCCACCCAACATTTACCCACCAACTGCAGATCTTTCAGCGTAAAACCTAAACAAGGACAAGAGAGATTTAATACACACTCCTCCACAGAGCCAGGGCAAAGAAAAATAAAAAGGCACAAAGGAACCCTGAATGATAGAGAGCATTTTCAGCTTAACATTACTGTGATGCACAAGGAGAATGTCAGGGTTAAATTAGATACTGCACTAGAAAAATATTCCCTGGAAAATAACATAGGTGTCATATCTCTACTGGTAGGAAAATGCCGACTGAAACACTCAGTAACTGAAAAGTCCTTCCTTCTATTCTTTTTCATGTCTTGTGTGATTTTGTAGTGCAAGAGTCCTCTCCTGATCAGGAGTTCATTGCCAAAGCGCCTGAGCAATCTAGCAGCAGAGACAAAAAGCTTCCTTTGGAACAACTGCACTTTTATACCTCCCTTGTTTTTCTTCAGAGCAGGAATACTTAGGGGTTGTTTTCTTTTGAGATGAAGGGCCTGAAAATTTCAAGTCATCTTCCTCGAAGTTTGTGGCTTATCACAACAAACCAATTAAAACGGATCCAAATTTCTCACTCTTTTTATTGATTAAAACTTGATACTTTCTTTATATGCTGTGCATCCTAAGGTACTCTAAACTGAATTGTTTTTCCACACTGTAATGCTCTTCACAAGCCTTTCAAGGCTCTTTTCCAATACTTGCTTTCTTCTTCACACTCTCCCATGAAAGGAGATGAAAGCGTATATGGAAAAAAACCCCATTACCAACATCCTTGCCTTCAAAGTCCTGCTATCACAGTCTAACTATGACCTCATTTTATTTAAACAAATTTCTTCTCATGTGTATTTGGGATCCAAATTATTTTAACAGTTCCTTAGATGCCAAAAAAGTTTTTTTGCACATTACTTTTGTCTACTCCAATAGGCAAAGCACACAACAGAAAGCAAGTTAAGTCGTTATATCTCATTAAATACACTCTTGTTACATCCATTCAAACCACTGAGGGCAATGAGGTTGCACAGGGATCACCTTGGTCACCCTCTGTAGACAACAAGAGTTACACTCTGTTAACGAAGACATAAATTTGGCCTGCAGGCCTCATAGCAACACTCCCCTTGCCCTGGGCAAAGCACAGTCTCCCAGTAACAGGCTAAGGGGGTTTCTTTGCTTTGTTTAAAAAACGAACTTTATTTCCTGTAAGTATTGATAAAAGCACATACTCCAAATGCCTTTTAGCAGAGGTATTTTTGGCATGTGTTGACTGAAACTGCCCCGTGAGCTACTTTAATTGCAGTTCTAATTGAACAGGAGGGCTCCACAAGCAACTGACGAGCCACTTTAGAAAAACACAACATCCTCAGATGAAGGTAACCTGAATATAGATTTCTCTCACACTGTGGTGTTTCCTATTATTATGGCAGCTTTGGTCAAGACTGCACGTGGAATTTAGGAACTGTTCCTCCTAGTGATGAGTGCTTGTAATTAAGTCCTACTGATACTGCAGGGCTCAGCTTTCGTAAAGCTACAGGATGAACTCAAAAAGCCTGCCATGTAATCATGTTACCTGCGTAAACTATGTGTTTGTTTACTCTATTTTTAAAAAGTGAGAAGAGATCAGGTTTTGTTTTTGCTAATACTTGCTATCAGAAAGACATAAACCTGCCAGATAAGAACAAAACAGGCACAGATAACTTCACTGGGAGTCAAGATATCCAAGGACTCTGACTCTATAGACTGTACTGTGAAAATTAATGTCAGTAAACAAGTCCTTATGTACAGGATTTACCATTACTGGAATGTCTGGAGATGCATGCCAAGAGAAGCAAAAACAAAGTCCAGTTAACAGTTTCAGCACAGCAACAGCTCTGGCACACACGGAATGTCACTTCGGCAGGAGGAGATGGCACTCAGTGGCCACCTCCTGCCAAAGTCCTCAAGGGAGGTAAAGCTGCCTCCAGCTTTGCTACAATGGCACTGGTTTCATACTTACACTTTCCACCTTTTCCATGGGGAAGTAACTCAGGAATTTTGTTGGGTTTTGTTTTACAGTTGTTCATTTGTTGTTTTCTCTTTTTTTTTTTTAATTTAAGTGAGACAAGCCTTTACTGACTGGGGAAGAATCTATTTGTGTGGCAACTGGGTAAACTCATGTCAACTATACACAACGAGAATAAAAGTTTCAGTTGATGAAGACGTTAAAATAAAACCACAAAACTAAATATTTACTTCCAAAAGAAGTAACAAAACCAGGGTATCTACTTAAATCTTACTTTTCTGGCAGTGGTTGGTGGTCCAGCAGCGGTAGTTGTACTCATTGTTAATTGATGTCTTCTCACACAAGGGTTTCTCTTCCATTGTTCCCGGACACAAGTCCCCACATTCCTTTGGAGGTTTATTCCCAACGATGTAGTTATTGGACACTGCATCTAGGATGAGAGACCAGTCCACTGTGGAGAGGTAACACAGGTCAGAGTTCTTCTCGATCCGTATGGCCCCACGGGTGATGTTCCTCAAGTTGTGGAGTCCAATCTCTTTAAGATTTGTCATTTCAAAGATAACCAAGGCATAGTTGTAGAAGAGGTTCCTGCCACGAATGACTGTGAGGTTGGGGAAGAGATCACTGAGGCTTTCCAAGCCTGCCACACGGAACAGCAGCAGATAGTCAGTGATGACAGTGAGCTTTGGGAAGCGGAAGTTGCGGTAATCCTCCGCTTTGGAGATGAGCAGGATCTGCAGGAAACCCTCGATCACCGTGCAGTTCTCCAGGCGCTTCAGCTCATGGATATCATTGCGAATGTCAACATTTGGCCCGCAAACTGAAATGGAAAAGGGGGAAGAACAGTTAGTAAATAAGGCATTCCTAAGCCTTTTGAAACTGGAACACAAGAAGGATATTCTGATGGCCATAAAAGTTTTAACTCTTTATTAGGTTGAAGTGTTAAAATAGAAAATGAGTGCTTAATTTACACCTACACGAGATATTCATTTCATTTAACCCATCACTCTAAGCACTACCAGAAGGAGCACAAGGATGGCAGCTCTCTCTATATACTGCAGCAAACAGAGAAATGTTGGTTTATTACTGCTGATGACAAGAGCTGCATTACACTGAGGAATACAAAGATAAACCAAATGCATTTGCACACCCTGCTTCAGATTAGATCATGACTGGGTGCCCAGAGCAGGGCTTGAGCCACATCACTTCAAACAAGTCAGGTAACACAGAAAGTGATCCACTCCACCTCTCTTAGGATACATGTACACAAAGAGGGCATTTCCCAGAAAATTACAACTTAGGCCTCAAATCACTCTTTCTTTCCAGGGTCACATGCCAAACAAGCCCTAATTCTTGGAATACTAGTCTTGCAGTAGGTCAGCAACAACACTAAATCCACAGAAAGCTGGTCAGCACTTCCTGCTCTGTGACTGGGAAGAAAACAAAGTGCTTGGACTTACAGCACTGAATTCCTGTTTGCATGTTCCCGTAAACCAAGTTTCACTAATTCTGGCACCAAGATATAAAAAAAGTCTCTTGAGTTCTAAGAAACACATGATAAATTTATTTACAAGAACACACAGCATCACAGTGAAGAATCTTTCCTTGAAAACAGCAGATTGAACTCTATGAACTCTCATGAAAACAATGACCAAAAGGATTATTCCCTAATAAATCTATGTATTAAGTCTTTCCATATTAGAGACATATCACAATAACAATGTTAAAAGGGCTGGAAGACATGTGTGTTAATAATGTAATATTTAGACACATACAATCCACTTGGATGTAAAACAAAGAGCTATAGAGAACTGTTGTTCTTCAAAACCCTCAGAGCTGGTCTTCTTTGGAAAACATGGAAAAAAGATTCCCCATAAGAGATACTAAGTTGCTTGTAAGCAAACAAAGCAAAATGCCTATTTATTTAAGCAACCCAAAACTCAAATAAACCCCAAGCAATTCAATTTTGTGGAAAGGTTCTCTTTTAATGCATGCGAGACTTAATTATTTTAACAACATCTTTTCCTCAGACAAGGAAAAGGTCTAAACAAGCACTGGAGCCAAAAAACTTAAATTCTAGCCCAGACAAATTGTCCAGAGATTCAGAAATTGCGCTGACAATAGAAAGCAGTCCTTCCATCCCACAACACTTATCTAAGGCTAATAACTTAAGCTAACAAAGGATCCAGAGCATGAGCATGCTAAAACCACAGCAACTCTAATACCCAACAAGGACTTAAAGACTTGTAAGTCTTCAAAAGACTAAAGGACTTTCTGGTTAGAGGGACGGCATAAAAAAATAAAATAGGGCGAGATCTTTGTTAGGAAACAGATGTTTCTACACAAACTATTACCTAACCTTTCTTCTGTAAAGATTCAAGCCGAAAGCAAAGGCTATTAAATGTGACTTGCTGCACTGAAGTAGCTGTGTGCAAGAAAGTTTATTCCCTAGACCTTAAAAAAAAAAAAAATAAACACCAAGACTACCGTAGCACCAGGAACACTTGGTCCTCATGAGCAGTGAGACAGGAAATCCCCATTTTCGAACATACTGACTCCAGAAAAACTGGACACTACTGCTGGAATATGTGTCGAGACTTGAACTTCAGGAAAACATTAAAAAGGGTGAACGGGTTGGCACTACCCAGCTTTATAAGCCAGATGGAAGAGGGGGAATGTTAGAGAACTCCAAGATAGTAGATCTGGTAAGAGATGCCCTAGTTAGTGCAGAAATGAGGGATTCTCCCCTGAACTTGTAGGAAAGACAACCTCAAGCCCTATTAAATTCCTTTAATGAGCTGGTACCCACATCTTGCTTTCAACTTCAGAAATCGTCTTCTAAAGCCACTATCCCTCCATCCACCTTAGGGACTGTGCCCTCTGCCCAAAGGGTATTTACACTCTGACACTGGGCTTCTCTTGTTTTGAAAAGGCAACTTAGAACACACAGAGTGTCCCTCATTAAATCCTTTCAGTTTCCATCTCTGCCTGCTGGCAGGCCAAGGTGAACAGTATGCCTCTTGCTATGGCAAAGCAAAAGTAGCAGAATTTATTTTCCTGCCATAAAAGTTTAGAAAGCCTAACTGCTCCAAGCCCTTTATTTTGTTAAAGAAATAAAATTTGCACTTGTGCTGACATTTTGCAGGCAAGGTTCCAGAGTGATGGGTTTAAAAACAGCTGAGTTACAATACCCTAAAGAACAATTTGTAAGAGAAATGGCAGCAACCGTTAACTAAAGCATTATATATCTGTTCATGTCTCTGTTTGAGGCTGGGCTTTCAAAGTCATATTGCTTTTAGCTTTATGTTTGTTTCAGCTTGAAAGTTACTTAATTTTAGATATTTAATGCTTTTATAAATCAATGAAATTTCTAGAGCTCTATGGCAAAAGTATGCACTCACTTGCCTCAGTTATGAAACATCACCCCCTTAATATGGAAAAGGATGAAGTCCAGTCGGGTCCCACATTAGAAATTGATCACAGATGAGTGGCTGTTGACATTTCTGATTTAAGAACTTACTAGTTCATCTAGTGAATTATGCTTTGCAGAACTTCACACATATAATGAGAACTGCAGAGGCACAAATGGAAATAGGACAAGCATCGTGGGCCATCCTGACACTTGGAAAAAAAAGTTACCATTAAAGCAGATTTTTTTTTAAAAGAAATTTCTTTTAAGCTCACATTGTTCAACAGCATTAATTATACCACAATACATCATCTTTTTCTCACTGCCCTGAAAAAGATTATATGAAAAACAAATTAATCAGAGCTCAAAGTCAACTCCAATTTCCATCTGGCTGTGCTGTGTTTTCTTTGGATGCCATTTGAGAGAAATCGTATATGGACTTACAATATAAAACTGGTCTGTCAGACACAATGAAATGCACAGAAAATGCTCTTCAGAGCATTTATACTCCATTTAACAGTTTTGGATATTGCAATTTAGAGAACTTTTTCAATATGACTAGGATAACTTGCCTTTGTTTCACATTCAATTCAGAACTGGAAATTAACTATTACGTATTTATTTTTCCCACTAACAGAACATAAAAATGCAACAGCTGTTTATTACCCTGCCCCACTAGTTCTGGGTAGATTATAAACACCCAGGATAATTACCAATAGTCAGATTCATGCTGTTTTCATTCAGCTGCCTACAGATTTCCAAGCCTTTCCTTAAACTGCCTATCATTTATCAGACTTGTCCTAAACCAAGCACCTAATGCAGAGTTAGAAGTTTGTTCTGCAAAGACAAACATATTTATTTGTTTAAAAGGTAACTCCCCAATACGGTAAAATACTGAAGAGAAGCAACGCACTCTTTACCTAGACAAATACAAATGCCTCCCTGGAAACAGCTTCTTGGTCCAGAAATCCTGAGCTCCACCTGGTATCCAACAAGAAGCCCACTTGTGTTCTTTTTTTCTGGCAGCATCCCGTGGGCAAGCTGCAGGGCATGTAAACTTCCAAAGGCAATAGCAATACCCACTCCACACCCCAGTCTTCCAGACAATCTGTAGTCCATTCCTAGTCAGAGGATAGATCCAAGCCTGCTCATGTAACTGAGATGGGGTCAATGAACTACCAGGAAAAGTGATTGCACGTAACAGGTTCATACGACGAGAGTAATTAATGCTCCTTGATCTGGCAGAGCCTCCTGGCAAGTCTCCGTCTAAGTGGTGCCCTGGCTGCGAGCAGAGCTGGGGCTGTGAAAACACACACACACACTGCTCCACTGCTGAGGACACGGGCTGGGCAGGCTCCAAACAAGCTGTGTCACAGTGCAGTGATCCAGCAGATTCCTCTCAACCTTAACTATGATTTGCCAAAGCTTACTTGGATCATTAAAACCATTTTGTCATGGAGAACTGCCTTGTCACCTTGAGAAACACCTGCTATCTCACCACCATCTATTTACAAACAGTCATTTACTCCACACAGCAGCACTCTTCTGCTATATCCACCAGCCACTTCAGGTCACTGGTGACTCCTAAAACGACTTGGCTCTTGCCCTTCAGTGTTTGGAAGGAACCCTTCCCTTCTTTCTGCAAAATCTCATGCAGGCACAGACAAAGCAGCAGAAGGCTTTCTGTTCAACATTCACCCTACACTACAGCTTCTGCTTGCTACACCACATCCCAGCTGGACATAAATTCATCACAGCTAATTCACTATCAATACCAAGGTGTTAGTGGGCAGCACTGACAGCTCACACATTCACTGGTTTTAGCTAGAGAAGGATTCATTTCCTACAAGAAGCTATTTCATCATTATGTAGTTACAAATCTTGTATTCCCTCAGGTTGCTCCATTTAGAAGTTCTAAAGAAACACAACTATGTATGTTCTTCTTGAAAAAAAATCACACTCCTTGACATTTTAAGCCTTGCCTTTGACTCTTCACTTTTCTGGATGACATTAAAGGCTGTACTACACTGCACAGTCTCAATATCCTCTCAACTAGACAGAAGTTAAAGATGGAGCAACCACCACTATCTGGCTCTCTCAACACCAAAAGGTCTCAGACAAAGCAGCACCGAGGCAGCTCTGAGTCATCGAGTCAATCCAGCATATCCCTTTCACAATCCTGAAGTCTTTTCAACTCAAGTCTATTCCAGCTGGGTCAGGCTTTCCCTAGCAACAAAAACTTCTTCAGCCTGAGCAGTCCTTCACATCTCTGAAACAAGGATGAGGATAGACAGCCTGCCATGAGCATCTCACGAGCAACCTCAATACCAACTCATGCTCACCTTTTTCCTGATTTCCCTTTGTTTCCCCTCTTCTGACTTCCCTTCTGTGAGAACTGTTTTCTTTACTTCACAGTAGAGATGCAAAGTTTATCTTAAATGAGGACACTTTCAACATTTCAGTTTTACAAAGAGCATCCCTTTACACTGGTTGCTGAAAAAAATGCTCTAGAGGTGCAGAAATTGTTTTAATTCCATATTGTTTTCCTGTCCAGGGGTTGTAACACCCATTCTGAGGGCCAAGTCTGTGATCCACAAGGTTCCAAATGGCTCTTTTTTAAGGGAGGGCATGAAGTTGCTCAACTTCTCATCTACCCTGAAATTTTGCACAGTTGGTAACAAGCACAGTGTGTTACCATCAGTGCTGGATGAATCCCCACACAAAGAAAGAACTACAAGGCTTAATACAAAAACACAATTGTGGATGGTTCTACTTTTAAGAGTAGCTTCCTCACACCACCACAGCTCACTTTGCCAATAATGGCTTTGCTGAGCACACTCCAAGGAGAGGTCAGCTTTCCCAGACAGCGACTGCTGCTCTCCGGTCAGCAGAGCACTGATGTTACTGAGCGCAGGAACGTTGCTCTCTCCCAAACTGCTCTAATGAAAGAGGCCTGACCACATCACCCCTCAGTAATGTCAGCTCAGAGCTGTGGGTCTTTCTGGGAGATCAGCACATCTTCTGAACAGTGTTGTTATTTATTCCCAACAGAGCCACTTCCTTTTCATCATGTGTTTTTTAGTTTTAATCTATGGCAGGTCCTTATAAAGAAAGAGTCCAAAACAGCTACTGAATGTGGCTGTAGTCCAGCTGCCCTCATCCCAGATTCCCAGCATGCAGCATCCCTTTTCAGGCAAGCATCTCCAGAGTTCCCATCCCTCTCTCACAACAAAACAAGTTTATTGCACTGGGTTGATTTAGATCTGCATAATGTATCATGGCCTGCTTATTGACATGTTTACTATCTACTGGATCAGCTCAGGGGAGGGGTTGTCTGCTACACTGGAAAAAACCTTAGGGCTTTAAAAAAATTCCTTGAAGACACTAAAAGATAGAATGATGTTAAGAAAAAGGAACTGAACTTAGGATAAAGCCAATCATCAGGTTTATAAGGAGCCTCTATCCCACATGACTTGCTCAGAAGAGAAGCAGAAGGACACATCAGTGAAAACAGAAGGAATAGTCTGAAAATGCGATGCCCATACAGACTATAAACCGGGCAAAGTACAACTTGACCTTAATAACTCTCTTCATTTTTACTCCTCAGAATTATGCATGTGTCAAGGAAGCCATCAGGACTGTCATAGAGCCCTAAAAAGAAAACCTTTCAAGTGTTATTCAGTCATCACTGAACAGAGAGTCACTGTAGCCTGGGCCTAAGCCTTCTTTGTTCCTGTAGTTTCAATGACATGGAAGGCAAAGGTAGAAGTCTGAGAAGGAACAGCTGAGCAACCACAATTTCCCTTTGAGCCCATGAAAAGTTTCAGTACAGTCCCACCATTTGCAGACATAAGGAAAAAAAATTACTACTGAAGTCTCAGGATTCTTTAATTGCATACTCTGCAGAGAAGAAATTAAATGTGGAGTTCACAGAAATCAGTGGTTGGAGAGATTGCTTATGACACTTTACATTAACACAGGATTCCACCACCCACTGAGCTCTTGGTTTTGCCTCCGTAGTGACACTATGAATGAGATATATATTTTAGTGTCTTTAATGTACTTACACAACCTCCCACAAAATTTCTGTACTCTCTAAGCTCACCTATCCTGTATGTGTCACATCAATCACTAGATCTCTTCCCAGGGAAGCCAGCTTCTGTGTTACCTCTTGGGATGTCAGAACCAGTAACAAGGAGGGAACTAAATCTACATCACGATTCAAGCTGCTTCCCTACCCACTGAACTATTTCTCTTCGCTGAATATGCCACATAAACCTCTTTACATTTACCAAGATTTTATGAAGCTACATCTCTCAGGGCGGCGAGGGGATAGATAAAAAGCACCCCACGACCCAGAAAATGCCAACCATTCTGGATTTTGCTAAGCAAGTCCATAATTGAATTTCAACTTCTGTATTTCCAGCTTTAGCACAACGCTGCCATCTTTGGCTTTCAAAACATGAAAGAGAATACACAAACCCAAACAAAACCCCACTGTTTCCATTTGAATACAAGTCCTGAGAACATTCTTGATAACCTATCTAAGGCCAAGAAGGAGGGCTTGGGGTTTGGTTTTTTTTTCATTTAATTACAAGTTAAGCTTTGGAGGACAAAGCCAGACCACTATGATCTTCAAAACACTCACGGGACTGGAGATTATATTGCAATGTAGCTTGTAATTTTTGAGAAACATAGTATATTATCATTAATTTACCTCATCCTATTCATCACTCCTATCAACCTTTTACAGAATTATTTTTGCCCAGATTTGGAAGGAAAAAGTGGTGTCACAGGAGCCAATCAAATTTGGTGCACACACTTGAAAAAGCAACTAGATTCCCCTTCTCCACACACACTATCCTTGTCTCCCACAGCCCTTAGAAAAATACACACATCCTACTTTAATTTTCTCTTCTGCCACTCTACTAACTATATATTCCAAATCCAAGGGCCACTGTGTTACCACGCTCACCAAAACAAAACATTCACAAAAATAACACACAAAAGGGCTACAACCCACATCACAAACTCAAACTGTCTCTGCCTTTTTGCTCTTGCAATTTTCAGCTGTCATTAGCTAAAGATATCTCTGGCATTGTTGCTTTCCATGAACTTCCTCCAACTTCCCCATAAGTTTACACAAACAAAATTTCAGAATAAATCACGTTTTTGTCCCTCATCTCACTTGCTTTCTCTCTGCCAACATTTTACTTTGAATGTCAACAGGAACAGCAGCTTAGCAAAAAATGGAGCCAACAAAATGAACTGAATCCCTTTAATAACATTGATTGATGCCTTCTCTACACAGCTCACCAGAGCAAGGAGGTCTAGAATTAGCCCAGCTCACGTGAAAGCATCCTCATGACAAGTCATCCCCAAATTAATCCTCTCTGACCAAGGCTGCACTGATCCACCACATCCCTCAGGGGCTCCTGTGAAGCCACATCCATTACCTCCTGCTGCTGAAATAGCACATCAGTGGCTCGGCTGGCATGGATTCCTGCTCATCCTCGTGGGTGCACAGGGTAGGAATGGAGGGAGGACAACATTCAGTCCAGAATCCCCAGCTATCGAAGCCAGGAAAAGAAGCATCAAACTTTAACCCTGATCTGTAGGGCCCAGGTTATGGGCAATGCCTGTAAGAGTCTCTGACGAAGAAAAGAAGACAAAGAACTAACTCGAAGATGAACCTCACCAGCAAATTCCTCACCCATTAACAGCCGGTAGGTGTCAAACACTGAAAGCCATTGTTTGAACCTTACCGCGGCTGGAGCTGAACACTCAAACCTCTAGCAAGCTGCTCCTATGCATTTATAGGCAAGGAAAGCTGTTAGAAGCAGCAGCTGAATGCAATTCCAGGATTATTCCCTGCAACACTGCGGAGTCACAGGCTGGTCGAGTTTGCCAGATCGTGAGAAATTTGTCGAACAACAAAAAATACTGCAGAAGAAAGCAGGTGATGCCTAAATCACTAAAGATGAGACCCCTCCTCACACAAGACAGATCTCAAACCCCTGCACTCTTTCTTATCCCAGACTGTAACTTCCCTGACAGCATCACAAAATGAGCATGTGCCATTCTACACAAAATATGTAACACAAGTGAGTAGGTGGCACGTTATGATCAATAACTATGAGAGTAAAACATTTTTTAATGGTGCTAATAATGTTTAAACTCAATGCCAGCAGCTTCAGTCTAATGCCTGCTAAAGCAAAAATGGAAGACTGAAATTACAAGCTGTTTATAACACTGAATTTATGTTTCACAATCTGTGATGACAATAGAGCTTAGCAAAAATTGTCTCTCCTGGGGACTGTTCTTTCCACCTTTAAAAAAAATAGTTGCGTGCATGGTTTTATTTATTTGTTTTTAAAACAGTTGTCTGCACATCCAAGTGACTCAGCAATTGGCTGACAGAAACCTATGGGATATACACTTAGGTAGCTGGGATAAGCAGCCAAATTCTTCCAGAATGAAAATTCATCATGTGGCTGGGCTCAGCAACTCACATTTAGGAAGATTTTACCATGCTCTTAGCTGCCTGCTGGGTTGCCACCCTGCAGTAATCTAGGAAAGTTGTCACTCTTTAAAAGCTTTTGGGGAATTTTTTTAGTATTATTATTTCCCAAAAATGGCTGGCTAATCAGGCCAGATCATTCAGGCTTCATTAGAAGCAAACTGACAAAACAGTATCATAACATACAATTGCATCCATAATGGTCAGCAAAGGATTTAATAGTGAGTCATAGATTCACAGAAAAATTACAAGTCTGATGCAATTACTCTTAACAATATGCAACACAGGGCCCTACTGTGCTGTGCTGTGCTAACCAGCAAAAAAGCAATCAAACACAGAAATCCCACATTCTCTGGCCTTCCACAGCAATGCTTCTGTTTTAACAAACTGAACTAAGACTTCCATTAGTTCCGTATTTCTACGAAAATAGAAATTTAATGCAGTGCTAAAAAAAAATTAATGATCTAACTGAACAGAAGAAAAAGTTAATGCTATCAAACTTCACTTAACAGGGAGCTCTCCCACCCCTCCCTTCACATGACAGCTACACAGCTTAAAAAACACATAAGTCATGCTGTAACCTGCTTTCTCAAGGCAGTTAAAATATGACCAACTTGCAATCCCCAAAAAGGGCTTTAAAGGTATTAAATTACATATATGCAGGTGCTGTGGGGCTTTCCAGCCATGAGCTAACTAGATTGAAAAAAGAACCTTCCTCTCCAAATACAAGGTAATACACGTGGGCTGGCAACAGAGACAAGGTAAGGAGTAGTTCAGGCCTTATCAAGCAAAAACACTTGCACCAGAACACAATTTAAGGCAAATATAAGCCAAAGTAGCTATACCAGGAGGAGCTCTTAAGTGAACTCACTTTTCTGGTAAATTGGATGTTTCTGACTCACTTTTAGTATCACAATCAGAGCCCAACCAAGGGAAGTGTCCTTTATACCACAAGGGCAGCATTCACACAGTATTTATTGTCTCAGAGGCATCACAGCACAATAACCACAGAAAAAGAGAACCAAACACTTCTGTGATACCACTCAAGGTGAGTCTCTCCTCAGACAAAGCACCCTTAATGCACACAGGTGAGAAGCTACCAGATAAAACAGGGTTAAGCATGGGAAAGCAGAGCTCTTTAGGCACAGTCAACCACCGAACTCCAGGAGTTTCATTTCTCTGAAAATACAAGGAAAGCTTGAGTATAGGATTTTCAATGTATCTATGCAGGTGTTCTGAGCAGCAATTAACTGAACCTTACTGTAAAACAGTAAAAATAAAAAATAAAATAAAAAACCAATATATATATAACTTGTTAAAAAGAGGAGGGCCACTCCCAGACATTTTCCACACTTACATTCAAAGTGACATTTCAGCCCATACTGTCTATTTTACATTCACATACTGCCTGAGACACTGGATTTCCAACCTCACACATGGTTTTTAGACACTACCTAGAAGTGCTGTGGGTGATGCACGATGCTGCAATTCTGGTGAGCAGAACAGTTCTGGTATTTAACCAGCCAGGCTCTGCTGAGTTCTATTGCTTGGCAACTGCAATTCCTGTCACAATATCCACTTTTATCAGAAGAGCACTGAAATGGCAAAGCAAGCAGGAGAATTCCTATTCACCCTCTGGTAGGTGCTTCTGGAGAGCCTGGGGTGTAACAGGTTGCCCCGCTGCAATTTCTAACAAATCCCCCCGTGAGAAAGCAGTGGGTCCAAGTGGGTGAGACAAATAAATCCATGGCACCTTTCATTCAGCAGCTCCTCATCTGGTATTACCAACTCCACCCCTCTTCTCAGCCAAAACTAGGGGGAAGAGTGTTGCAAGAAGGATGTTGCAAGACTTTGAGGGGAAGAGGATGCAGGAAGTTAAAGGGGATGGGACTCGGGCAAAGCAAGCAGCAACATCAAACCTGGATGCTGCTCTAGACACTCCTGGCTTCAGGAACCTCCCCTCACTGGGATCTGCAGCAGCTCAGTCTTCATCACTGTTTTTGCCCTTTACTTTGTATACACACCCCACTCCTACCTAAAGGCATAGATGAAGAACAAAGACTTAACCTGGCTTTAGCCATCTCTCTGCTACTATTTCACTATTTGTTCTGGTCATGAAGAAGATAATGTAAGAAATTAGAAGAAATTTCAGTCAAAAAGATGGATAACATCAAGGAGAGAAAACTAACCAAGTGAAAGTTTTGCTTTGTTTTTATAGTGGACCTCTACGGAGGGATATACACTAAACAAGATTTTAACTCAGACACACAACTTTAATCTTTAGAATTAGCTTGTTGCTTTCACTACGAGAAAGTGGCTCTAAACATGCTTTTCTAGGTTTAACCTGAACTCATTCTTGAAAAGCACAATTTTTGGAAAGATCACTGTCTTAAAAGACCTCATCCTCTCCAAAATCAATTTTCATCTTGGGCAGGGGAGACACAACACACTGTAACTTTTTAGACTCAAATTTTCTTGACTGCAATGGAACTTAACCACCATGACCTAGTTGACAGAATTAAAATAAAAATATCCTCCCTGGAGGAACTGTGGATGGGCAACTGCTGTCAAAAGGTGGTTTAGCACTAGAACACCTGGAACCTTAGCTTGTGAGCAGGTGTGTTTCTTCAGCAAAATGTTAATAAATGTGTACTACTTAATACTTAAGTTATTATAGAAAATATATTTATAATTAATCTATGATAAAAAATCTTTCCTTAGAGAATTTAGATTAAAAATTAAACAGTGAACTTTATCCACTGCAACAAATAAAAGGAGGAGCTAGACAAAGGGAAGCAAGAGAAACCACATGAACCCTGTAATACACTCCTAAATATATAAATCTAAATGATACATTCTTGAGTTTCACTGCATTCAGAAATACTTTTATCATGATAACAATACAGACACTTTACATTCTACGAGACAGATAAAAAAATACTAGCTGATGCTCAATAGTTGCGCTCTCTCCAACAGAGGGACCACCCAAAAAAGTAATTCTGAATATCTCCTGATGAGAAGGAAACTGGTACACGGGCAGAAAGCTGCTCATAAGACTTTAAAATTAGGCTACATGATTGCATCAAAGCAAACCTCTTTCTAGACCCAGACTACAGTCAATAAAGTTTTGGTGAGACTGTTTCCTTTGGACAGAAAGAAGGTTTCACCAAGCCCTGAAATCCCACAACTAATTATAGCACCCCTCATCCTTCCCCACCGTCATCAACAGCAAAACCAGCTGCCAATCTGTGAGGCAGAAGAAGAATCGAATCTCCACTGTGCCACTACAGCCACGCCAAAAAAAGGCATTTTTCTGCCTGTAGTTATGATTTGCCTGCCCAAACAACATTAAGTCCCATCAGCCAAACAGCTCCTGCCAACACAAACTGAGCTGCCAGGGCGGGTGTTAGGTGGCACAACCATGGTGGGTAACGGTGCCACATCCACATCCCAACACAAAGCTTTAAACCAAGCCGGAGGAAGAAAAACATAAAGTAACAGAAGGGGAAAAAGCACAGGTAAAAAGGATTTGGACAAGAACACCCTCCTTTCCAGCTGCCACCTTGAAGGTGAAGTGATGCAGGAGCAGAGGTGACGGACAGCCCTCGGCCTCGCCTCACCCGTCTGACAGCTCCGCCGGCCTCGCTCCACTGTTGTGAAAGAAAACCACGGTATTTGTGCAAGGCTAGTTGGTTCCATGTTAAGAAAACACATCTGAGCCGACAGTGCTTTGCTTTACCACATGCCAGCTTCACTCAGCTTCAGAGTCAGAAACCAGGACTTGGTCTCCTTATTGCCTCCACAGTTAACCAGCAATTTAGGACACGGACAAAGTCCTGAATTCATGAACCACCTCTGGATCTGTGAAAGGGCCACACTGCCTTTAACAGAAAACTTCCTTTCCATGGCAAAAACATGAGTGCCCAAAGAAGGAGGTCCCCAAGTGACAGGAATGACTGTGTTGGGTAACATCATGTAAAGATGTGTACAAAGGAACAGATAAAAACAAAGAAATTCAAAGAAAGAGGCTGGGAAGCAATCTTTGTTTTGCTCTGAATTGGTGCACACCCATGCGGGAAGAGGTGAGAAACAGGAATGGGTCTTCATGGAGGCCGTTAATTTATTAAAATGTCACAACAAAAAGAGGGTAGCTGTGACTAACAGACGCAGTGAACTCCAGGCAGCTAAACCAATCCAAAGGATGACGGTTTATCAGAAAGGAAAGGCTGGTCAAAAGGAAGTAATGAAGCAGATATCCATCAAAGAACAAAAAGCAGGTCTGAGCACAGAGCCAGAAGCAAGACTGCACCAGAACTTACAAATGAAGTGTAAAACATCAGACTTGGCAATCCTGCTGCCAAGGAATTATTTACCACACGAAGATCAATATTACAACACACACAGAGACGAGTATTTTTATCTCAACCTCCATTTGACCCGGTGGGAGCTATAGACACTTTCTCACACTAATTCACATACTTCAAGGAGAGTCAAGATGGGAAAAAAAATAGTTGGAACCATTTCAGGTTCTGTCTCCTTTCAGCCCATTTTCACTGAATCATACCAAAACTATCTGAGGGAACAGTTCAGAATTGATTTGTGCTACTCGAAACCTGATAAGTAAAGCAAAATATTCAAGGATCACAGGAAGAGGTTTCGTTCATGCACTGAGCCAAATCCCGATTGTGCTGTCCGTCCTTTCAAGTCTTTCCCCTTCCTTCACTGCATCAAAAGCATCTCTTAGAAATTCCTCTGAAAACCCTGGACAAGTGCCTGAACTTCCAAGATCTATTCTGTCTAGCCTTGAGAAAGAGTGATGGGAAATAAGCATTCCTTCTCAATGGCTACTTTCAAATTTAAAAAAAAAAAAAAAAAAGGCAACCACTACTAGGTGTATTACAAATTTGGAAACTGCAGCTCAGAAAGTAGGGAAGGAGGAGAAGGCAATGGAGGGAGGAAGAAGAGGTCTGATTTTCAGACAATCAACTTGAAAAATCCTTACTTCAGTGAACTGGCAAATAAGCAATTTCAGATGTGTTAGACTTCTTGCTTCTGAAACACAACCACGCTAAAGGGAAAAGGGTTAATTATATCCCTTATGCTCCAGAGTATTTCAACAGGCTATGCATTATGTTCTTCTGAAGGGCAAGCTGTTCTTTTATTTATTGTTTAAAGCACAAACATAAACACGAAGTGTCCAACCCTAAGGTGGTGATTATCACTTTTACTAAAACAGAAATGCAGGGCTGCAGGCTTTCTCTGCTATAAAGCTTTTAAACCTATTCTGTTCATCTGACATTTTCCCCCCTCACTCTTCTCTGATAGAGATCACAAAAACAACTAAGACATCTGACATACAGGAGAACATCCTGCTGATTAAGAGAAAACAAGAGCACATTACTCTTGAGAGGATACAAAGCACCACTTCCTAATGCGTTCTACTCTGTCAGCACAACAGGCTTCTTGTCATTTCAAAGGGAAACTGGTCATATTGATTTTTCCAAAACACAAGTATTATAAAAATATTATACATTTAATTGGTCTAACAAAGTGCTCTTGTAGTGGGGCACATCAACAGAGATCCTATAAGACAAGATATAAGGTATCAAGGTGTGGCTGTAAGTATTTGAAGATTCTCTGCAAGCGACAGCATTGAGAACTGCCAAGATCGCTCCTCATAAAGCTTCTTGCAGCTCCTTTAAACCTCAGTACGACTGGGAGGTGTCTTTAAAGTGTGGCAACTCTTACTCCTGAATTCTCAACACTCTGAACAAACATCATACTTTGCTGAAAACCAGCATCCTTTCCATGCCTCACCAAATTTCAACCACGCAACTCAGTGCTCCATGTTTGTTCAACTTTTTCTAGAGGAAAGGAAAGTTCTTTACACCCTCTCAGAGCAGTTTACTCCTCTCGTTGTTCCCTTGCAAAGGCCAGACCAACTGAATCAGCTCCTCTGACTGAAAACCGCACACCCTGCCTCTCAGGAAGCCTGCAGGATTTTTTTTTCCTGTTTTATTTACAAATTCGAAAACGGAGCTGTTCTCAAACAGCAAGATCAGCCATCTCTTTTTCTCCCATTCCCAGTTTTCTAATCCTTATTATGACGACATTGGGGAAAACTTGTACGTGCTTTCCAAGGAAAAAGTCCTTCTTCTCCTCCTAGCTCTTTATTTTAACACAGTATATCAGGGTGTACAGACAGGACAAGTTTCAATGGTTCACAGACCGTCTGAAAAGTCGTTAGGCAGAACACAGGTTGTAACTTCCCCTTTCAGAATATCCCTTCAGAAAAATTCTTTAAAATCAGAACTTTGTGAGGGATGCAGCAGAGGAGCATCCTCCCACCTCCTCTTAGTCCTCCAGGGAACCAAACTAAATTCTCTCTTCCTGAAGTGATACTTCAAGGCTTCTTTATAGCTTGCTTCCAATATAACTCAGAGCAGTGTACATCCTCCCTCTAATTTCTTCCAACAAATCCCCTTTCAGCAGAATTTACTCTCACATATGCAACGTGGGCAGAGTCTAGTAATGTGACTTAATAGTTCCTAACAAAAAAAAAAAAAAAAGATTTTGCTAATAGTAAGTTCTAGGAAGCAAAAAAAGAAATTTTAAATCTTACCTGGAGGTTACCAGAGTGTTTCTAATTAGTATCTGTCAAAAGAGCATTTCCATCACAAGAAATGAACAAAACTGCAGAATGACAATTTGCCATTCACCAAAAGGTAATTACAAACAACAACAGGCACACAGAATGTTCTGTGTCCCACCCCACTGCTGCCTCTGCATCCCCCCCTGTGCCACTGTGCCTCGCTGCAGAGGAGCAGGGCACTGCCACAGCACATGGAACTGGGAGCACGGGGATTTCAGGAGAGAATGGTCCGAGTTGAGCAACAGAAACACAGGTCAGTCAGACAGAACTCCAGTACCAAGGAGACTAATGAAAAGTTTAATCTTCAGCTTCTATCATTAGCCACTTAAGACACCTCTTCCCCCCACCTTGCTGCAGAGCGAGCGTATTTTAGTGCGCGGATTATCATTCCTTGGAGGTAACTCAGCCGGCCAGACCATCGCACACACCTGTTCTCGCTGCAGACATCCCTGTCCTGACACCCAGGGCAGCGTTGAGTTACTTCAGAGAGAGTCACTTCCACATTCCACCCCCAAACTCCCCTCCAAGAAGTGATCAGTCACTCTCGGCTTTCACACTTCAGTAATTTTGGAATCAACAGGAAATGGAGATCAATTGTGATTTTACTAACTCAACAGTGACTCATCATTCAACTCCCTTTAGCCTTCGAATTCATCTGTGAAGAGACATGATAGTGAGGCCAAATTAAAAATAGCAAATCTGGCTCGCTCACAATTAACGCTCACTTGTCCATCAGATTTGCCCCGGATTGCAACATTTTCAGGATTGCGACATCATGACCATCTTGCGTCAGATCCCAAACGCACTCACAATTTGTCTTTCTCAACTCAACCAGGAAAAATAATCAATAGGAAAATTTATTATATAAACCTACTGTACCACCCTCTAACATCCATCACTCAATCTAGACATGTCTATATAAGAGTTAACTCTGCCTATCAGCGTCTCCACTACTGACAACAAGTCTTCTGTTCTTTGTATTATGAAAATACTCTCAAATTATTAATTTCTTTCTGCTTACACAACCTTCAAGCCAAAAAAAAAACCCAAAAAACCCCACATTTGCATGAAATCAAAAGTCAATAAAAAACAATTATTTCATTTACAAAAATAGAAAATCATTTTATATAAACCACTTAAGTGTATTCTAAAAATAAACTTAATTACAAATCTAACATGAAATTGTAACAGCATATATTAGGGCAAATGCCTACTGTAATTTAAATAAAATAAAAATAGTAAGCATAAAATCTACACCAAAAAAAGTTGGGACTGGTGAATTTGCTGTTCAGTGCTCTCTTGGAGTCACCCTTCGATGAAATGCTCAGAGAGCTTTTACATTCAACAGCTACTTCTGCAGTGCCTCATTTCAGTTTACCCCAATGGTTCAGTTCAACAAGCTCTTAATCCCAAATTAAAAAGGACTCCTGCATAGAAACCTGTGAAACAGTCAGTGGGCAAGATCTATGAACTCCAAACTTTTGAGAAACAATGACAAACTATTTTTTCTGTTTATTTTTTTTTAATCATGCCTCTCCTTCACACTTGGGGTTTTAATTAAGTCTCAAAACCCAGATCTTCTGCATTTCAATTAAAATTCCATCTTCCATCCAAATAAAAAAATAACACAAATGAGAAGTAATCTACCAGAAAATACATCATTTGCCATTTTGTCACTTAAAAATGTGAAAATTAAGGATCTGAGCCAATGCATCCAAGGCATCTAATTATTTACATGAATTTGCAGAAACACATTACTATTCACTAGCAAAAAGGTCTGTACTTTCAAAAATGGTTGTTTGTGAATCAGAGTTCTAACAGCTGTCAGTCACTAAAAAAAAAAATCCAACTAAAAATATGCAAAATGAGATTAAAACTGTGTATTCAGAGCAAGCTCTTCCTTCTTGCTGTTCTAAGTCACTTTGAAAATCATTTACCCCATCTCAGTAAAAAAAAAATAAGATACTAGTAGTGCTCTGAGGCCTTCATACTAAGGAAGATACAAACTTTGAAGGACAAATTGGACCAAAATTCACAACATTTTCACCAGAAGGTTGCAAAGCCACACGATCCCACCCCCTTGGACTCTCACAGTGCACTTCCATGAGAACAGCGGGGAATGCACACAACGAGTGTGTGCAGACACCCTAAATGGAGCATCTCTCCCTCCCTCCCCCTGCAAAAATCAGTGAACATGGCATGACAATTACATCCTCAGCCCCTCCACTCTCCCCTTCTCCCCATCAAACAGGATTCATCTCCTCCCGTCAGCAGCTCTGGGAGAAGCTTCAAGGGCATTAAACACAAACTCGAGGCACGAGAGACACTGGGAGCAGGGACGGTCGTGCTGAGCTCAGAGCAGTATTTTGATCCTGCAGTGAGCAGGGGCTGTGGCCACACATGCAACAAGCAAGAAAAACTGAATAGCTGCACACTTCTGTGAGCAGCTGCTCCTGAAGAAGGAAGAGAAATCCCATGGAATCAGCGGAGGGCATCCCAGCACATCCTCACAGCGAGGCCGAGCCACGCTCAACCCACCTCAACTTTTGTTTCATTCTTGCTGCACATGACGCCAGGTAATGTTCAGAGTTGCCTGTGAAGATCTGGGTGTATTTTTAGTGTAATATACTATCTCCTTATCAGTCAGCTGATGCCAACACCCCCATCCTCACACTTCTGTTCAGAGTACAGTCATCAAATGCCTGGCAAAAAGCAGCTTCCCAGTGACAGTGCTGTCACCTGGATGACAGAGTCACACAAGCATCCCAAGTCACATCTCTGCTGCAAAAACTAAGCCTTCAACCACCTCCCAAGGACTGCACTTTCTGTATTTTACAAATGGGGAGGGAAATACAGACACCCGGAGGAGGAATACAATTTCTTCCCAACCCTTCAATACTGGCAGCTCCTGAAGCACGAGATGTGATCACTCCCTATTTTAGCATGCATGACTACCAATGCTCACACAAATTATCTGGTTCCTTTTAAAATCCAGTATTCAAAATTACAGTATTTAACTTGAGGCTTTTCTGTCCAACTAGTGGATGGATAAAGGTGAATGCACTGGTAACAGTATCTTGCTACGCTTTAATTGCTCTTCGTTAAAAAGAAGACCCTTGCTCTGAATTTGTATTTTTCTAATCAGTATTTAAACAAAATCAAATCTGGAAAGAAAAAAGTGAACGCAACTGTGCAGCATTATGACAGAGCATCTGATTCCCACACTCCAACTCTCTTGCTCTTCAACACTGCAATGTATTACAGACAAATTTAAAAATAAAGTCACTGATATCAACTACAAAGACATCAAGAAAATCCTCAGTGTTGGCTTAGCCAGTGGAATGTGTAATTCTTGTCTACATACTATCACTTTCTTTCATGAAAAATACTGGAAATATCTTTTTGCCAGGTTAACCAACTCTGACTTCAATCTCGCTGACATTTCTTAAGCAGAGCTGAGTAATTCCATTCATATGCAAATGGTACAATAAGTCGTGAGTAGCAGCATTTGCAGCTCCCTCACAGAGATGAGCATTTACTCTGCCCAAGTTTCATCTGCGGTGATGTACCCAAAATTATATTGGGCCCAAAAGGTACAGCCCCCAGCAATTTACAGAAGGAATATTTTTAGCCTTGATGTTGGTTGGGTTTTTTTTTTACTTTGTGGGGTATTTTTAAATATTAAAGAGGTGAAAGAATTGAGAACTGAGATTGCATCTGTCGCCATCACAATTTAACCACAGCCCATGTATTTATACAGTGGAATCTCCAAAATAACACTGCATCTGTTAAGATGACAGTGTTTTTCCATGGGCTGCGCTGTGTTGTAGCGGAGTTACTCTAAAGCTGTTGCTTTTGAAGTGCTGATTGCGATGCACCCCAAATTCTTTTTGTAATCTTCCTCAAACGTGTTGAATTGTAAAGCTGTTGTGTTCCCAAGTGTGGCTTGGGAACAACAAAACCCTCATACATCTCATCAGCGGGCATTTGGCACTGAAGCCTCACAGCTAATGCAACATGTTTATTTAAACAATGAACTGCACAGCCCGTGTACAAACAGATGTGTGTTTCATGTGTGCTCTGCTGCAGCCCAGAACCTCCACCACACACACTCTACTGCACTCCTCTTTGCCTGATTTCTGCAGGACAACTGCACCGACTTGGAAGGGCCTTTGTTCCTTCACTGGCCACTTCAGAACCACAACCCATCTAAGAGTAGCCAAGCTTCAATCTTAAAAGACACTCTCATACCAGAATTTGAATATTCAATACGTATGTCATGTCTCTTATTGAGACAGAGTATCAATGAAAATATTTGTTCACATAGTTAGCCCACTCCAATGTGACAAAAATAAAAACATTTTATTAGTGCTCACACAAAAAGAGGAACAAACAAACTTTCAGTCACTCCGAGGCAGGACCCTGGCAGGCTCAAATCAGTCTCTAACCAAGCCAAGTCCCAAGTTTGAAATAAGAAACTTGCTTTTCTTACACCCCATTTCTGCTCTTTTCTACAAGGACAACTGCAGAGACTCCAACTCCATCATGGCTGTAGCTGCAGGGAATACCAACATCACTTAGTAACACAAAATCTCCACCTCCAAGGTGCACAATCAACAGGACTAACAGACCCTTTGACTGTTTGCATCCTCCTGTACATACAAGTGGTCATCCATCCTACTAGTTTGCAACTTCCCCCAGCCTCCCATCTCTCAGGTCTGAAGAAGAGGAGCAAAGTGCACAGAGTAACAGTAACTTAGATGTATTTCTGAACACAGGTGGATATTCACTCATTCCATACCTCCCAGGAGACAGCGTTTGCAAGGGATGGATAAATTTACATCCATCTCACAAACAAACAACAAGACAAAAGCTTCAGCCACAATGAACTGAAAGATGATGTTAACTGCAACCAATACAGCATCACAAGCTGCTTCCTCATGTTGAGGTTCAGAATAACCAGAAAGAAGCAACAGCTAATCCAGCAGTGGAAGTCAGGCACGATTGCAATTCCAGTGGGCTCCCCTTCTATCTCAGTAGAACTCTGAACTCTTAAAGTTTGTGTCATTGCCCTGCTGAGTCTCTCTGAAGTTGCTTCTGAGCTAAAAGAAAGGTAGAACCACCTGAAAGCTTAAAATGAACAATCCATGCTGTGTAAAGTCCAGCAGTACTTTGGAGAACAAACCAAATCCCCAGTGGGACACATGGAATTCGACTAGGGAAGACAACATTTTAACTACACATCAAAAATCCCAGGAAAGAGCAAAAAAGACACAATAAAACTAATTTCTGCCCTGGCAAAGAGCACAGGGACAGGACAAACAAGGAATTTCCACTGCCATTTCAACTCTTCACACTTCAGCCAAGTGTTACTCTAAGGTCAGCTAAGCTGAGCAAACACGTGTCCGCTCCTACAGTGCAGGGCTGGTTCCTCACTCCCTGCCCAACATGAACACAGTGCACTTTTCAAACCTCTCAAGGCTACTCTCACACAGACAGACCCAAGGGGATGTGAGAAGAGCAGCAGGGACATAAAAAGTACTACTTGTAGAAGGTCAAAATGTGGAGACGACTCTAAACTGAAGCCAATGGAAATAATAAGGAAACCAGCCCAGTGAGATCCAGGGATAAAGCCCTTCCCTGAATGCACAAGCCAATTCTCTTGTAGAAAGCTGGTTATAGGCAGTTTCCAGGGGCAGCTGTCACCAGATCTTTCTCTAAAATGCTGTATCCCATTGACTCAGGCTTAAGATTTGAACTACCCCTGTCTACAACAAGACCTTCCCCTTTCAGAAAAACTTGTGATCATTTTTACGGCTGCTCTATCACACATCATCATGGGGGCTTTTTCCCCTATCCCATAAATTCCTTTGGGAGCTTGCTTCTCAAATATAATGAGCTGCCTGTCCACAGAATCAGGAAAATCACCACTGAGACAACTGATGTTTGGGGAAACTGTTTCTGCATCCAAGAGATCTGGAATTCTCTTTCCCCAGCAGTAACCCTCTCCAAACACAACGGTTCAGCTCCTGCAAACTTTTCCCAGGAAGACTTCTCAAGCTGAGTACCACGATCCGTATGCAAATCACACACAGCGTCCCAGTAAGTACAAGCACCTTGCTAAAACACCTCTTACAAACCCACAGCAATGTTAACAGAGAAGAGTAAATAAAACAAAGTGATGCCACCCTAACCTCAGCAACACACAGATACCAGCAGACCCTTTCAACTGCTGTGCTTACAACTTCTCATCCCAAAGATGTTCTCCCTGTTTCAGCAGAAATGTGTCTTTAAGTAAAAACAAAGCGAGCACCTTGGTTCTCCCTGCAGCTTCGTCTCATCTGTCTTACACAAGAACTGCCACTACACCACAGTTTGAAGATAATGATGTACTCTCACTTGAGAATCACACACTCAGCTGCAGCTACCTACTGTATTCCAGCAGTAACAAATGGGAGAGATACTTCAAAGAGCACATTATCCCAGCTCTAATTTATGCATGCTCCCTCTTACCATCAAGCCATTTATTTTAAACCTGTCAGATATACTTGTAACGTAGCATCATGAATAATTTAAAAAGTAATCTGTATAAACCAAGTTTATAAACTTAACAGCAGGTACAGTACCTTTCATTCAAGCAGACTGCTCTCTGATAAAGTACAAGGGATCTTTGACTACTTCAGCATGTATTCATTTCATGCATTCTGAACTTCAAAAAATTCTTTCCTGCCTCCAATCAAACCCTCTGCTATTTGAACAGTATTGTGTAAGGAGCTCACTCAAATGAGTAGTGTAATAATTTGCAAATTGTTCATATTAAAGGAAAAAAACTACAAAGCTGCTGGAAACAGTCAGTAAAAATGACCCATCACCAATTCAACAGCAGGGGAAAACCACTCGTGTAAAGTTTGCCTCTGTCATTAAAAACTCTAAATATTTCCTGCATCTGCCTGATACCACATTTTGACACTGCTCCCAGCACAGGCAGAAGGGATGTTCAACAAAGAACTCCAAAAAAAGCCCACCTGTGAAGAGAAAGTGTTTTGATCAGTTGATGCTCACACTTCCAGGTAAACAGAGCTATCTTTACAGCATGTAATGGCACCAATAAGGGGTTGGAGATAACATTCCCTGACCGGTCACACAGCTATTGCAGCAACGTGTGCCTCGCTGGAAACACAGGCAAACAAACTCACTTGGTCAGGGGACCTCCCCAAACACACACCTCCACAAACCAGGTATTCACCAAAGCAGGACACACACACCGAATTTATAAACTATGAGGGTAAAGCACATACACGGGCAGTCCGCCTATTTCCTGCTTTAAAAGATTTATTTGTATCATGTACGTGTTTTTGAAGTCAACAAAGAAACAAAGTCTTAAAACCCAATCCAGTCAGCACTTCAACAACAACGGGAATTACTGCTCTAAGTTAGTATTAAAATGACTGTGCTGCGCAAAAGTGTACATTTGCTGTTCTACCAAATTATTTACTAGTGGCTTTGGTCCAGTAAAGGAATAATCTTTGTTCTTTATTGAGGTGTGAGATCCCTTCTCCTCAGATAGGTCAAAGACAACAGTTTCATTTAAAAAATTATCTGAGAAGTCACTGAAATATACAGATGTTTGTTCCTGCTCATACCATCCAGTTTACCAAGAAAGAAACAGGTCTGGATATTCCAAAATAAATAAATAAATAAAATTCTGTTACATTAAAGCTTAGGAGTCATATGCAAATCAATCTGTAAATAATGAAACAACAATTTTGCTTTTCAGCACATTTTAAGCAATCTTGTGCCACAACAGCAACTTCCTGAGGATATCAACACAGAAGAAATTAATTGGTGTTTTGCAAGATATCCTAAGGGAATGGCTCATGTTTTGCATTTGCAAAGGTTAGAAAGCAAAACTTTCAGTGATAAGGGCAAGTTAAATCTTCACAACACACCCAGGTTTGGCAGAATACATCTCCTTAATTAATTAATAAGTCAAACTATTATCAAACTTAGTGAGCAAAACTAACAAGTCCTGTCTAAAGGACCCAGAGTCTATCTCTGTGTTTGAGAACTCAGTACTGCTCTATTTGCAGAGCACAGAAACATATGAATGAACACTGTGTGTTGCTGATTGTTTGCCGGTCCTCAAAGTTTCTCTCAGACAGTTCCGGACACAAAAAAAGACAAATATAGTACTCCAGAAATCAGTCCAGATTGTACCTGTCATGACTTGGCTAAGAGGGAAAAAAAGGCAGCCCAAAAAAACCACACACAAGACAGGCTGGCTAACAACCACCAATGTGTCTTCATCAACTGCTGTTTGTTGAGTTCTGCTTTTGTACAATAAAAAAAACTGTGAAACTATTCTTTTTAAAGTGGCTTTCATAAATCATAAAAACTAATCCAACTAACCTACACAAAGAAGCTGTCTATACAATTTACAGTGATAGAAAAATTATACATGTCAAATAGATCAAAATACTAAAACAGTATTTCTACCTTTCAAACACATCACTGCATTTCCAAAGTCGTTCTGCACACAAACTCTTAAAAGCAGCACGTTCCATTAGCACCAAAGCCCAGAAACCTTAAAAGCTCAGCTCTGTCAGGAAGATCTGAATTAAACTGCAATACAAATCTGCAACAACTTTAATTATAAGACTCCTGAGACAATTACTTAAACTGCAGCTTTTTAAAAAAATTTAGCATCTACAATAGTTTTCAATAACAAACTGCAGTTTACCCATTCCTATGTACACACTCACACATAAATAAAAAACAGCTGCTACTTGATAACATCCAAAAGCATTTCCAAATGTGAAAGCTTTACACTAAAATCCAAGTAAGAATGTATTTAATTTTGTAAACCAAAGTTCCAGGAACTTTCTCAGCACGTTGCCATCAGCTTTTCAAGTACAATAATGCTCATGAAGTTTATTAATTTAACTACAGATAATTCAGATAAATACACTAACTTCTTAAAAATAATTTAATTCAGCACATTTTGTAAGTTACGAACTTTAGAGCCATTACAGATGATGAGCTAGTGGGATCACAAAGTTAACATCCAGTGTGAGAAAAACAGGTTTCCTGCATACATTATTGCCTCTCTCTCTCTCTCAAAGTTCAGGACCATAAACAAACTTCTCTACAATGAAGTTTGCGGTAGCTCACAATTCACGCAGATGGAATATACACACAAAATAATTAATCATTTAGCAAAACTGCTTCTTCTGCTCTCACTGAGATAATCGTTCTAGTGATCACTGGTAAAATCAGTCATAGGATCAGCATATAAAGAAAAATTACTGGGGAAGAGAAAAAGCATTAGTTAAACATGAACTGAAATTGTCCTTTAAAGCTAATCATTTTGGCCCTGAAACCGATTTTAATTTTAAATGTTAGATGCTTAAAAAAATTTCTCCTCCAAGATTTCCTTAGTAAATGCCAGTTTAGCAGAAAATTAAACAGGATTTGAAACAACTTTTCCCATGATAACACATGCTGATAGAAATTAATTATTTACCAATGAAGATAGATTCAAGAATCATCACGTGGATGCTCTTTAACACTAGATTTTGTGTGTATCTTTCAAGATGAAAACAATTTCAGCATCACTGGCACGTGCTTTAACTATATCCTAGAATTAGTTTGGAAGAACAACACGTCAGGGAAAAGCTGACTCAAAAATTAACACAGTAGTTGATCCAATCTGAGCAATTTCCCCATTAAACCAAATAAATCACGTCTTCTGCTGTGCTGAAGTCAAACTAATTTATCTGTCTTCTTGCTCTCTGCAGCCCCTTCCTCCCCTCACTTCTCAGAACATAAGAACTAAGTTAAGTTTCCTTCACTTTACACACACAAAAAACCCCAGTGTTTCTCCCTCAAATGTTAGTTCAACACTGAAACTTCCAATACACCTTTTTTCCACACCCATCCCTCTGCTTCCTCACGTTCAGCACATTTTGGTTAATATTAGCTAAGTCACTTCCATTTCCTAACCCTCGCAGTTTCTGACTCACACAAACCTTTGCTCCAGTTCTGGTTTGCAAACCAGAAGTCCAACCCAACACAATCCAAAAAAAGTCCAAGTAGTGCCTGGCTCGCTCTCCTTCCCCCGGACTCCAGGCACCATCACTCCCTGCGCACTTCCCTCCTCTCCCCTTTCTGGTGAACCCGCCTGACGCCAATTCCTTACTGGCTCTGGCATTTTCTATTCACAACCTCAATTACAGCAGGAATTATCCAACTCCCAGTTACCAACGTTCCCTAACCACTGGGAGTACAGGAAAATGCTGATGCAAAAGCGAGGTGTGTGTAACGCCGACACTGAGCAGGTCATGAGGGCTTTTACTGAGCAACCTGGGAGAGAGATTAAGCATCAGCGTGAGCTACTGTTCATTATCAGAAACACAACATCCAGCCTGGATAGACAAACAAAAGCTCGGCGCTAACATGAACAGACCCATCAAGTTATCCATCAATCTGAATTATTATCACACCTAAAACTATTATTTTTCTTCTAATTGTTTAACCTATTCCCTCCTAGACTTGCCCTCTGTAAATACACAAAAGGCTGAAAATCAAAACCCCATCGTGCTCAAGGGAGAAAAGGAAGAAAACACCGTGTTTATGCCTCCACCCCCAGGATCAAACAGCCTCCAACAGTTGTAGCTTTACACATCAAATGCACGGGTACAGCACCACAAACTCTGTCTTAATGAAAGGCCTTCTCATTTCCATTTTTTGTGCCGTTCTAACACAATCACAGGGAATTCTCAGCATTTTTAATGACTTTTTCTCAATCAGAAGCTCTCCACTGAAGCTACCTGAATTTTAAAGAGGTTTCTATCACATAACCACAAACACATTTTATATAATTTAGCATTAAAGGGATGGGTCTCTCCCCTCCAGTTGTAACTCCTTTGTATTCCTATTTAGGAATGCCTTGCTTGTTTGACCGAAAATGGAAGTGCCTTTTGGCTATGACACAGTATATATGAAAAACAAATAAAAATTAAGATTAATCTTCCTTCCACTATTGTAGGGAGAGAGAAGAATATGAAGAGATGTAAAACATCTGCTCTGGAGATCATTTTTCCCCCTAACAGCAAAATTCTTTCAGCAATAACTCGTGAAAACAAAGGCTATTAAACTGTAAACTACAAAGACAATCGATTAGAGGCAGTATTCAGCTAAGACAAGTTTTTCAGCATATCTTCCCATATTTAAATGCCTGGATCTTCTTCAGGAGATATTTCATTCGGGATGTTCATTTTTGGTAAGTGGTAACCACAAACACTTCAGCGGACTAAAACCTAAAATCCTAATATACTCTTCCTGCATTACTTCATTGCCAGAGCTGGGTGAGCATTTTTATTTCGATGTACTTCGTACCAGGTAAGACAAGGAAAACAATGCTAAGTGTGTATCCTAGCAGTTTAAGAAGGCACCAGATCTCCTCCTCCTCCCCTTCTGTTTCTCCACACTACTGGATACTTTGTAAGCCCTTCCCTGAAGAAGGGCACAGGCGTTTTGCTTTTCAACTTAAAGATTAATCTTCCTTCTTCAAAACAACTCTAGTCAAAAAGTTCAACTCATGGAAGTAACACTGCAGCTCTCCAGTCCTAGCTGGCCCAAAATGCTAAACTGGGCCTTAATTTGCAAGGAGTTAACAGGCATTTACTGCCTAACAAAACATAATTGTTACTCAACTTGCATTACAGGCTCCGTCTATGTGCTTCTTGCTCACTTATCTTTTTTGTGTACTTAGCCTCACTGTCAGTGCATCCAAAGAACTTCCCCTTCTTTTCAATCTGAAACCATTACTTTTAGAAAAGCCTTCCTGCCTCCTAAATTCTTTCCCTTTACATTTAAAATGGAGAAATTTGATCTCCTCGTTCCTTCCCTCCAACAACGCGTATCTTTCTGAAATGGAGAGGCACACAACAACAGCTCGAGGAGTGTGTTGAAAAACACACGGCAGAAGAAATTAACGCATCAGGATGCAGTACAGGAACATCCCTGTTTCTGCAGACGCTGAAGGAGAGGGAGCACTGTTTAAAATGGTTGGGCTCCAAGGCACATTTACTATCTCCCCGTCCACAGAGATACTCCAGGAAACAAGGGAAGGCTAATTTCATGCAAGAGATCCTCAATCCAGCGTGAGCCCGACATACCAAGAGAAAACCGATCAGCCCCGGGATTAATCCGGCGATGATTGCAGTGTAATCAATGGCAGCGCAGCCCTCCCTGCCCCCTCGATTCCCCCCTGCGCCCGAGAGGGGCGGGCACTGCAACACAATCACAGGTTGGAAACGCACAAAAACAAAGTCGGGGCTCTGGCAGCTCCCGAGCGAGGCGGGCGGCCGCGGGGATGGGCTGAGGATCCGCGGCAGGAGGGACCCGGGCCCCGCAGCACGATCCCCGTTCTCCCGGTGTTCCCGGGGAAGCGGCTCGCAGGCTGCTCGAACCTCAGTGCTGGGTGCAGCACGGCCGCTTAGAAAAATGCATCACCCCTAAGTTCGCAGCCCGTTCGGCCATCAAACGTTTCTATTTACGCACAAACGTAAAGTGTCAATGTGCCAATTAAATTTTTTTTTTAAATGAACGGCAGCCCGTGACCTTTAGATTGCGGGATGCCGCCGTAGTTCCGCACCCCGCGCACAGGGAGTGAGACCCCTCCTCGGCGGTAAAGCGGCAATAAAAGGCAAGGCGCTCATTTCCAGGAATTCCTCACTCAGTACGGCAGGTTATTGCATACAGCCTCTAAATATTGACAGAGATCAAGCTCCTTCCATGCGGGGAAAGCGAGCCGAGTCCTTCCCTGCCTGCCAGTGTTTACTACGCAGCTCGCAGCCCTGGCTGCGGCGTCTGAGTGCTGCCCCGCGCTCGGGGGGGACACAAAGGAGGGGCACGGCCCCCTCCGCCGGGCTCGGGGCTGCGGCGGTGCCGAGCCGTGTGTACAACCAGGCAGCCGCCCCCGGGGAAGGAAGGCGGGCATGGCAGGGAGGGAGACGCGCAGCCCTGGGTTGTTCAATGTGCTCGAGGAGCAGACGCGTAACAGGAGGAAAACACGCAGAGCCCCGCGGGCAGGGGCGAGACCCGCTCGGCGCCGCGGCGGGAAACGGCGCGAGCCCTGGGAGCCCCCCTCACACCCACAGGCGGGGTGCCCCTCACACGGATCCCCGGTACGAACAGGGACCCCTCACACCCCCCCCCCAAGGACAGCAAGATCCTCGCACACAGCCCAGACACGCAGGGAAGCCCCTCACACACACACACGGCGAGGGAGCCCCTCGCACAGGGAACCCCCTCACACACAGGAAACCCCTCACACACACGGGGAACGCCCTCGGCAGCCCCCTCACACACACAGGGAGCCCCTCACACACACCCCCAAACACAGGGAGCCCCTCACGCATCCACACACACGCAGGGAGCCCCCCATCACCAACCCACTCACACACATTCATAC
>WEKY01030231.1:655978-679249 GCA_013390045.1 Picathartes gymnocephalus
CCCCGCGGGCTCCCCTCGCCCAGGCGGCGGCGCCGGCGGCGCGCGCGGAGGCGGTGGCGGCGCGAGCGGGCGCCGGGAAAAACCCGGAGCGGAGCGGGACCGGGAGGATGCTGCACCCCGGGATGCTGCGGGATCGCCGCCGCTCCTGTCTCTGCCCCGGCCTTCCCTAACGGGGAAACGGGAGAAGGAGACCTGATGGATGGGCAGCGAGCATCCTGCGAAGCGGCGGGAGAGCCCACGAGAGAGCCCCACCAGGGGAAACGCCGCTGTGTTCCTGACAAATAAATAAGTAAATGAAATAAAACATATAAAAAAAGCAGGGATGGGGTTAGGAGGAAAGAGAAATCTGAAGCTGCGATTTTTACATAATATGTTTATTTATTTACGGCATTTAATGGAAGCCGCTCCTCAGTTTCACGCTGAGAGCAGGGCCGAGGGCCGACCCTGGAGCGCTGCTCCCAGGGATGCAGGTCAGGAGCGAGGGGCATGGATGCCAAGGCTTGGCCCAGTGCAGGGGACAAACCACGGTGGAACATGTCCCCATCCACACTCAACATCCTCCCTTTGTGCCCTCACCGTCCCCATCCAACGCTCCAACACTGTCACTCCATTTCTCAGCTGTTCGCTCGTATCCCTCAATGACATTGGATGCCCCAGCCCCAAATGGTGGGGACATGGGATGAGTTGAAGCAGAAAAGGTTTGGGCTTTTCAGAATCGGAAGACGTGGGCCGTGTTCCCGCTGTTTCGCCAGAGCTCATAGTAGCCATGCTGCACGGCATATGGGTGTCCTGAGTAATCACAGATTTGTTGCAATACTTTGGCATGGGGAGATAGCAAAATGATGCTGAAGTATAAGAAAGCAGACATCTGCGAGCATTAGCTATATTCTGGGGGTTTTGGGGTTTTTTTTAAAGTACATTAAGAAATTTGCAAATGTCACATTATTAATGCAAATGTCAAAATTAAGTTTTTACATTTAAACTTAAATTCTTCTTGAACATCTTGTATTACAATATCCTTCAGTGATGCTATCCTATTATTTCCAACAACCTTGTGCTGTATGTGTTTTTCTTCTTGTAGTTTCTCTGTCCATTCTTGTACTGCTTGCCCTGTGAGAATGGTCCAGTTGTCTTAGTTACTCATTAGGTCTAGCACCCCTTAGGAAAGATGGAAAGGTTCAATTCTGTGTCACAGAAGTTGAAGGGAAGATCATCACTGAGTACAACAGGGCCAGCATTGCCACACGTGCACACAGAACTCTGCCAACAATTCAGGAATAACTCAAAGCATGGGTCTATGCCCATTTGGGTGGTAGCACAATCCTCCCGAGATTCCCTGCAGGAAAATCAGGCATTTACACATGAAACCATCCTGGACTGCCACATGTGTGTCTCCCATAGATTTTATGAACCACACACAGGCCTTCATTTCCTCAAATTGAACCAGAGAGATCCTCATGTCCCATAAATTTTTACTGTTGCTGGGTACAGATGTGGCTGCTACGGGCACGGGTTCTGAGCAGAACAAGTGTCCTTTCTGTGCATGTCATGGCACTGATGCAGCGTAAATTGCAATGTCTTATTTACCAATTAATGTATTGTGGTGTAAAGGCAGAGCTGAAGTGGGAACTGCATGTCTATCGTTCATCATTCTGCTGTCATAACGAACTTTTGTCATATAGCCTTTCTTTCATTACTTTGGCAAATAGGGTATGTCATGGACAAGCCTGTTGTACTGGGTGATGTACAGGCAGAGAGCAGAAAGATGTGCTGTGCCTCCAAAGAGCTTCCACTCTCATATAAACGCAGTCCTATAGGTGTCATAACATAGTTTGTTTCTGGAATCTGTCAGATTCTTTTTAAAAGTTTTTTTTTTTTAATGGTAATAACGGCACATTGTTGAACTGGAGGCATTCTCAGTACTCTCCATCCCGCTGAGCTGCTGATGTGAAATTCATAATTTGTAATTATCTGGCTGGATTCTGCCAGGATGTCTTTACCTTGTATTCTGTGGAGGTATGAGGGAGGAATCCCTTTTTCTGTGAATGCCAAGCTGCCCATAGCTCTGTTCTTTTAACCTCTTAAGTGTTCAGCTTTCCTCACACTTTCCCATGTTCAGCAGTTTCCAGTGCCAGCCGTGCACGTTCTCATGCTCAGTTTCAGTGCACCCTTTTAATCAGATTTGGCTCCTCTATGGCGTCTCTCTCCAGGAGAGCTCTTGTTATTTTCAGTGGAGTTATTTAAATCAGGATTTTTCAACATGTACAACCACACCATGGTCATATCCTTGATGATGAAAACCTCAAGCACACTGTACCTGTACCATGTGCAAAATTAAAGCTATAATTTGGACAAATTAAAGTTAATTTTCATAACAATGTTCTTCATGATGAAATCATGAAATGATGGCTCTTCTTCTCTGTCCTATTGGTTCTACAATCACTCCTCCTCTCCGTTTGCACTGGGCTTTGTGCTCCCCCTTTGTCCACTGCTGGTTTGTGGTCCTTGAGATAAATGGACAGAAAGAAACACCTGGTTACACACACACATTTTACCCTGTAGTGTGTGATGCTGAACACCACCAGCATACCTGTGTCCTGTTTAAAATGCCACTTAAGTGGAAAACTCGGGAAGTGTGGCAGTGGGGATGAAACAACGTGGTTAAAACAGCCACTGACCCCGGTCTCTCAAAACATGTATCTGCCCAAGGCAAATATCCTCATACTCAGCCATACTTTAGTTTTAACAGCAGCCTCACCACTGCTTTCTGGGGCCACCACTGGGGAGGAAGAGGCCTCACTCATTCCCCTGCCTCAGTGCTCGGACTCTGTATAGGCTTGACTAGACTTTATTTTGGCTTCTGCAGCACGTTCAGGGCAGCCTGACCTCTTTACCAGACGCTCGCTTGTCACAACCTTTATGCATCTGAACATTTTGTATCACCGGCAGAAGAGAGCCGCTGAAATTTATTCTCCTGCCTTCTCCAGCCGTGTCAGCTCCCTGGGACGAAGGTCAGCAGTCACGGAGCCCTGCCTGTGTCTGCTCCAGGAGCTGCTTTTTGGAAGGTCTCTGCAGTTCCTGGCATGGCCCTTGCCATGGTCCAGCAGCTGAGAGCACCCACTGCAGCCACCTCCTCTGCCCCAGGGGCTGCCAGCTCCCCTTGTTCAGCGTCTGCTTCAGGCTAAATGTTCTCGTTGTCGGGAGGTGTGGGTAGGTAAGAGTTCCAGGTGGGAATTGTGCCTGTGTGAGTGATATGTCTTTTACACAGTCTGGGTGTATGGGTTTTGTATACCTGAAAGACAAACAGAAATCCTTGGAATTCACTCTTTTTTCCCCCCTCCAAATCTCCCCTTATAAACTGCGATTATAGACTCATAATAAGCCAGGCAAGATGTGGGTTGCCCCTTTTTACCACGTTTTTCACTTCTTGCCAGTTTTTGCTCCGCATTGATTTGCACCCTGTACCAATGACCTTCACAGGCTCCTGACTGCAGGATGATGCTCAGTCTCTTCCTGGCAGGGGGACAGGAGCACAACACACCTCAGATGGACACTGGGTGGGCAGGTTGACATTAACTCCTCTGTCTGTAGAGCCTCTCTGGTCTCTGACCGTCTTATCTTTCCCAGCTCTGCAGGATTTAGGTAGAAGTGACCATCTCACTCTAACTTTGAGAGGGCTGTGCAGAATCCTGCAGCTGCAGGAGAACAACCTCTTAGGACAAAGAGAAGGACCAAAGAAACCAACAATTGGACATGTTTGATGTGTGCAAGATTTAACTATCAGAGTGCTAATCAAATAGACCCAAATGAAGGACATTTCTTTGGCTCTGAGTGATTTCTATTTCTCCTGGCCCTAATACTACAGCAAACAGGAGCTGAAGATTGTTCCCTTTTGGAGCAAAGAAAAAGCAGAAGGAAGAAAGGGTATTGTTTATTACCTCTTTCCCATACACATCCCTCCTTCAAACAAAGAATATGCAGTTACATGGATGATTTAAAGGTAGCAGCTGAGCAGGAATAACTATAAAATTCATGTTTTAATAACAACAACAATAATAAGCACACAACAGCATTTATAACCCTAGTTACAGGCCTGAGATATCATATCCATAGCAACTGCAGCAAGCGGTGAATGCCATATATTTAGTGTTCCCGTGCACCTGCCTAAAATAGCCACCGATAAATTATGCTGATGTTTGTGCCTTTTTGACAGGGTTTTAAAGGGCTGTCGATGCACTCTGCAACCACTCCGAGCCTTTGTGGCGCAGCACAGCAGCGACCAAACCCCTTCCCTACCAAACCCCGTGTCTGTGTCCCCTCCTGTGCTTCTGGGTGTGAGAAATTAGTGACAAAAGGCACCTCAAAGGTGAGCAGAGTGAGCCAGAGGTGCAGGGGAACAGCTGCTCCCAGCGCCTGTTGGTTCCCCGCTCTGGCTGTCAGAACCTGCCTCCCGTTAATGGATTGAATTAATAAACTGTTGCAAGTAATTAGGGCTCCATCCTGCTCCCGTTGCAGGCAGTGGCAAGGCGATCACGCTGCATATTAACTGTGTGTGTGTAAATAGTTTACAAAGAGTTAATGAGTGGCTGGGAGGTGTTGGAAGACGTGGCCAGTCAGTTGTGGAGATTGGTGCAGAGTCCAACAGGTCAATCGCGTGCTTGTAACCGTGGCTTATGAGCCTCCACCAGGCCATCTGTTGATGTGCTTATTACATTTTATAGCACTGATGTTTGCAACGTGCTTATAACAGCTATTAATCTTGTATTATTAACTCTTTCAAAGCTACATGTATTTGAACTTTAACATCACCAGCAAGAATTCCACCAAGCTAACAAGGAGAGGGATCTGATTTTTACCCCGTGCACTGTGCAGAAAGGATCTGTCCCTACTGTATTATGTGATTCTTGCATTGACAACTTTGGGTTTTCACATCTTAAACTTAAATATGGACCTACATGAATCCCATGGAACATGAAGCAACCTGGGCTAGTGGAAGGTGTCACAGCCCATGGCAAAGGGATGATGTTTAAAGTCCCTTCCAACCCAAACCATTCCAGGATTCTGTGAACCAGGGACGATGTGATGCTGACCCACAGCAGCGAGAGAGATGTGCCGTCATTGTATCAATACTTGTTAGAAACTTCCTGCATTTCCCAATTGATTAGTAACATCATCACTAGATCTTAAAATGTGTTTATAGGCAATTAAATGTCACAGTTCATTCGTAAGGAGAATAATTATTGCTGCTGGGAAGAAAGAAACACAGGTGCAGGTTGACCCCAGTGACTTTAAGCTCACCCCAGTTACCTGCAGGAGAATTAAAAGGGCCCAACCTGCTTCTCTTTGGGGGGGTTGAAGGGAGGGGGTTGTCTGGGTTTTTTTTAAAAGCTCAGGTATACAATCATTTATTTATGACAGATTTCAAAATAAGCTTCTTGTTTGTCTCTGCGTTTGCAGTTGACTCAAGATGGAGCTGAACATATGAAAGTTATGATTATTTGTTCTAGTTTGGCAGAACATATAAATGGAACCCAAAATAATGTAAATAGAGGATTAAATAGGATTAAACAATGAAATTATAGACTGTAGGTATTAATTTATATAAAATATTTGATAGAGTTTGATACAGAATAAAAAGACCTAAACATTATATGAGCACAATATATATGAAAATATATGTTATTATTTATCCACATTTCCATCACTTCAATTACATGCTATCATCAAAACTCTTTCAAACCTAAGGAACTCCAAACTATCTCACATTTACAAGAAGAAAGAAAAAAGAAAAAGTTTATTCAAAAATATTATGGAAAAGCACAGCCTTAAAACTAATAAATTTTATCTCCAGCATAAAAAGGAAAAAAAAAACAAAACAGTTTCTGAAAATTGCTGAAGAAAAAAACCCTGCCTCCTTCTTGGCTAAAATAAGATTTTTGACTTCCTATAAAGTCCAGGACTGGGCAGGTATTTTTTCAAAGACATCAAATTATGGATTGGATCAAATTGGATTTTAGGGTAAATTAACGTGCAACCCTGAATGGCTGCATATACATCTAAATCATATTGCAAATGCTTTAAAGCTGTTGGAACATATTTCCAGGTGGTTTGGGAATGTGTAAATATTAGCACATTCTGAAGGTTGGTTTTAAAAGGCCCTTCATACTCGATAGGTCTTGACATCAATTTTCCCCTAATTTGTTCTGTGTGTGTGTGTGAGTGCTCTGTGTGACCACCACGGATTTTAAAAGGGATGACTCATATGGGTTTCGTGGTAGAAGAAGGAACATTGGGCTAGAGATGGAGGACATGGAAAGAAGGTTGTTAATCATAAGCAGCTTGGAAAAGAAATCTTAAAACTGTTTTTTTCCAGGACAAGCCAAATACAAGAAGTTACAACATTCCTTTGAAAGGTGGGTTTCCATCAGATCAGCACCTGGGCACTCGCTGCCTTTAACCCCTTTGCCCTTGCCCTTTTTCCACATGTGAGTGTTCAGAGTGGGTACAATGCCTATGAAATGAAGTCTCCTTCTCCATACCTTGCTTAGAAAACTACTGCATTTAAATAAATTAGTCAAATATGCAAGGTTCTTGGTTTGTGTACCAAGGAAATTAACTAGAAATACCAACTTCAAATACTTTCAGACTTTAAGTTAAATCAGAATACAGGCTGTGGATCTAGTGCTGGTTTTATTCAGAATTTTAAAAGAATTAAAACTGACTAGTTTTGTAATGCAGGGGCTTCAAGATTATTTCTTGTGTTGTGCTTTTAACCTTCTCTTCCTGTGCTTCCACTACCTACAAATCACTTGCCAAGAACACATGTGCTTTCCGAGGAGACTGGTTCCATTATACAGCAATTACTCAAAAAATGGACTTTGAATCTCAGTTGTTTAAATCCCAGTTACCAGCCAATTATAACCCCAACGGAGACAAACTGGCTCCTTTACATAATGCCTTTGTTAACTCCTCTGTATTCGATGCCACGTGGATACATTCAGGCTACTGCTTTTTTTTCTGGATGGACTCCTCTAGCCTGTCTGGACTTTTATTCTGCCCCTGGAGACAGTCACAGCTAAAATTCCATCCAAATTGGGAAGATGTAGAATAGGAGCTCTTGAGACCAGCCATGAAATAGCTTGTATAAATATAATATACCCTCCTTAGTGACTTAGGACCACTTTTCCTGCAAGTTAACAAACATCTGGGATAATTTAAATATTTATCCAAATAATTTGGACAAACCAATCAAAGCATTTCCCCTCGCATCTCTCCCAGCCACACACTCCGCATTTTCTTCTCTCACAGCATTTCTGGAACTGGTATTCATGCAAATGAACTGGGGGAACACTGACAATTTGTCCTTCAGCATCGTGTGAGCTTCAGGATTTGTTTTGTGCAGGAGAGTTGTCATTTGCCTGCAAGTTCCCATAGTGAATTTATTGGTCTTCTGACGTTCCTGGCGCCAGGTCTGCATTCCCATAAAACAAGCCAGAAGAAACTTTGGAAACAGAACCTTTATAGTATCCACATATTGGGCCATATTCAACTCCAAAGTCAGCAGGTGCAACTCCCACTGATTTCAGTGGGAATTCTGTCTGCTTATGCTGGAGCTGAACTTGGTCCATAGTATCTGGCACCTTTCCCAAAAACTCTCTTCACTGAATGCTGGGAATGAACCAAAGCTTAATACACTCCTCTGCTGTCCCTAGGAAAGGAATCAGTCTGTCTTTTCAACAGATTGTAGAGAAAAAAATACCTGCCAGTCTTGCAGAGCTGCTTTTGCCATTGTGCCCCAGTGTGAATATCTGACATGTTCTCATGAACTCACACTTCCCCTTGTTTAAAGATGGCCTGTCCAAGATATCCCTTTTCTTTTTTAATTGAGGCTTAAAAGGCAGAATTCATTTTGTCTTTTTTTTTTGAGTCATGACAGAGTATTTCTTATGCAACAATTTTTAAACATCACTGTAAAAATCTTCTAATGCAAATAATTTCAGAAAGAATCTCTCCTGAAAAGGAACACGATTTTGTGTGAAGACATGTTCTTTCTGCTAAGTCATCCTACAGAGGAAAATAGCATCAGATAACATTTTATTTAAATCCCTGAGAGGGGAGGGAAAACTCTCAGGTGCATTTTTAAGACCCTCGCATTTTGGGATGTGTTGCTGAAACTGAACATATGCTTAAGTACATTCTTAAATAAGACCCTTAGAATGAGGTCTTACATAACTGTATCTTCATACCAGACGATTTGCATTTTGTAGTATTTGCAACAGCAAGTGTAGAAAAATTAAAATAGCATTATAATCTCCAGGCAAAATTATGTGTGGGTTAAGGCATTAGATTCTGATTCGTCAGGGAAATCTGGTGAGAGCAGATTTTTCAGGGGGATGTCCATCATCGTAGGGGCAGGATCTTATCAGAGAGGGCTGTTCTCACAGGAGTTTGGCATAGATTAGTTATGTAAATTCGAGATAAACTGCTGAGTGAGATAGGAGGATGCCTGGCTACTTTCTCCACCTTCTCAACCCAGACAGAAATAACTGAGACAAGGCCACGTCCTTACCAGCTCGAGTGGAGTTGTCAAAATGTTCTTCCCATCATTTAGTCCCACCACACTCACTGTCAAACATGCCTTTGAAAAATCATCTCATAGTCTTCTAGCTGGCAGAAATCTGCCCGTGGATGTTTATGAAATGTTATTTTCACTTTCCAACAAGCAAAACTGCAGGAATTTTCCTGAGGAGGCAGCAGGGCAGCTCCATCAGAGAGAGATGTGTGGCAGGGGTGCCAAGGAGATTCGAGGTATTTTCTCCCTTTTTTTTTTTCAAGGTGGTGGCTTTTCCTTCACTCCAAATTCTCACAGTAGCAGCTATTGCTCACAAATCAAACAAAACCACGCCATAATTGGGGGTTTTCTAAATTGCTTTTAATCCAGATTATTGTCATTTATAGGTAGACCCCTCAGAGCAGATTTCTGGTGTAACACCTTTGCTCTGTAGTCGCAAAGGACATGAACAAATGCGTAGAAGTTGCATCCCTGCCCAATGTGTTGAGGGAAAATCAAGGCAAAGGTTTGGAGAGCAGGAGAAAGGAGCCTGGAGCAGGGAAAAGGATTTCTACAAAGCACCTTCCTACAAAGAGCCAGAGGGCAGGACTTGTCATTCAGCAGTGCCACTTAGTGCATCACACACCTCAAATACACCATTTAACTGATAAAATATATTAAAGAAATATCAGCTTCTTCAACAAAGCCGGAGAAACCATGAACAAAATGCCCAGGGGAAAAAACTGTAAGTTTTCTGAGTTAGAAGATGGAGCAGGCAATGCTGGAAGATGTGGTCCATAAAGGAGCCTTTTAAACATTTTGCTTATTGTCCTAAACACCATCTTGCATCAGTTCAAACCGAAGATTTTCCTTGCTAGAAATATTTGTGCAGAGCCTGAAACGGGGAGAAAAGTATTTTATAAATTACTGTGAAAAGCATCTTCTGCTTTTACCAAGTCTGAAACATTTCAGGAAAAATCTTTGAAGAATATCAGCTTTTGGGGGTGGGGGGTGTCATTGCTCCTGAAGAACAAGAACAAGTCTGTCATTTTTTTTCCTCCTGAATCCCAGGTATTAATCCTGGCATTGAAACACTGAAACCTCCTGGTTTCTCCACATGGCCGTGTCCCCACAGAGCACGGCACAAGCCAATTTAGCTGTAGTGATGATACAGGAGTTTTATCCCATGTGCTGTAATATTGTCCCTTGTAAAGCCCTGCACTGTGCAGCAGGCACAATAAACTGAAGACAATCAAGGTCTTAGAGGGTAATATGAGGTTTTTATGTGTTTAGTAGCTTATGGTGCTGTAAAACTTCAGAGCCCAAATGCAGCGGTGGCCTCTTCAGATCACACTATTAATATCAGATAATAAGCAGGGCTGCTACTCCTGAGTTCTGGCACACCAGGGGGTGATTTCCAGCACTCCCAGTCCCCAGGATCAGTGTCATCCTCTCCAGTGGGAGCTGGGCAGTGATGCTCAGGATTGCAGTGGTGTCAGTGTGGCTGAGGGGGAGCTTTCTGCAGTGGTGCAGGTGTAGCCAAAGATGGGAATTTGGCTTTTTTGCTGCTAGGGATGACCTACATTGCAGTAGCAGAGACGTTTTCAAAGGAAAAATAAGTTTTCTTTGCTCGTGGCACCCGTCCAGGTTTTTTTCTCTAAGAACAAACTCTCCTCCGCACTTTAACCCCAAGTCAGGACTCAAGGCCACCTCCATAGTGGCACATCCCACAGTGTGTACCCAACACCCCACATCAAATCAATATTTTGAGAATTTATTTCCCTATTGCCCCAATGAGACCACTCCTCAAAATCAGCTTCTCCGTGTTCCTGCAGGGAATAATCAAGCTTTGAGCTATATTACAACCCTCTCCCCACTCAACATGGATGATGCTCTTCTCAGCTCTGGCATTTGGCACTTCTGCAGCCTCCGGATTCTTGTGAGGGTCCAGAGAGCAGAACTTGTCTCCATCTTCCCATCTGCTCACTGAAAATAGCTGGAAATTAAGGTTAAAAACTGCCTTGCCTTTGGGCTTTACTTTCCTCTGCCTCTCTATAGGAGTCACAGGAGCATCATGCCTAGAGCAGCCTCCTGGCACTACACAAGCCTCAGCAGCTGATCACAGGCTGGTGTGCCTGAAATATTTTCCTGACATTCCATTCCTGTGGAAGGACTCACCAAAAAAAAAACCAAACCAAAAAACCCACCCTAAACCAATCTAGAAAAATGCAAAACCAAACAATCCCCCCAGAAAACCAGCTGGAGAAGGTTTCTGAGGTCACTATTGGCAGGTAGGACCAAGCTCAGCTTGCATTGCCTGTGTGGTTTTATGGGATGTTCCTGCAGTTAGGAAAACTGGGGGTTAAATTACTCTTTTTCCCAGATTTTTTTTTTTTTTTGGAAGGATGACTGAGCAAGAATCAGCACTGTGACTGCAATGCATCCCTTATTTGCCATCAGTAAGAGGTGTGTGAACAGCAGTGGAAAATGACAGGAACAGTGTTTGTACAATGCATCGCCACTTTGGAAAATTTGGGTACTGGTAATACACTGTCACATATGCAGGGCTAACACAAATTAAGTCTGTGATACACCAAATGCCATCACATTTTCAAATTGAGAGCATCTTGCTTAGAAAATCTTTTTCATTTTGAGTTCCCAGTGCCTTGAAACAACTCCTCAGGAGCAGACATGTCCCAGCACCTGAGCAGTGAGCACAGGACAGAAGGGAATAGTAGAGCCCAGGTTTTTTCCCCATTAGTGGTATTTTGCTTCTTCCCACACTAATTGGAATTCAGATAATGTTAACGTTTCCATTCTTATGTTAAAATTAATAGTAGACTGCTGGTATTTCAGCTAGACATTAATTGTATAATATTCATACGACAAATGCTATTAGTTTTAGAAATCTTCTAGATAAACTTATATAAATTTGTCACCACAAACCCATGAAAAAACTTTCATGCATATTAATTAGGGGTTTTCTATAGTAATGCCAGAATCCTGAATAGTCCAATGTTAGCTGCCTACTTCTAAATAAGAAGGAGAATATCCAGCTGTGTTACTCCATTCTTTCAGTCTTTTTTTCCTCCTAATTGTAAGCCTGGCATTTCTCACCAGAGTGTAACACTGAAGAAATTCCCTTCATACCAGGACTGTCTGCCACAGAATGTGTTGTATAACAGGTTAATATTTCACAGCTATTATCTGACTGTTATTTGAATTTGAGTGATTAGAAAAGGAGAAGAAAACACACACAGGTCTTGTGTAGAGATTGAGTGAACAGCTGGGATACACCTTCCCAAATCCACAGGAGGTAGCAGGAGCCTTTGAGGCTGTTTCAGCCACAGGAAACTCCATGAGTCCAGTTCCTCCCAGTGAAACTTCACTGGTAGCAGCCTAACAGCAGTTTTGAGGGGCCAGACCCTGAACTGAGCTCAGGGGCCTCACGTGGGAAGGAAAACAAAATAATTGCAGATGTGCTGGGGGGAAAGGCACAGCTTTATGTTACCCACCAGCCCTGCCCCACCACAGCATCCTCCCCCATCATTGTCAACCTCTGGGCTCTCACCTGCTATTCTCATTCACTCTGAACCAAGAATCATCACTTTAGATGTCCTCTGTACTCCTCACATTTTGGTCCCAGAAAGAAGCACCCCCTGTTCCCCTCCTTTCCCACATACACACAGGTAAAGTCATTTCCCACTGCTGGTCCCTCTGGCTGGGATTGCTGCACACCCTCCACACCTGCACATCCTCTTCACAAACCCCTCCCTGTGCTGGGAGTGGGAGGAGCTCCCCATCTGGCATAACCCATCGGAGATCCATTGAAGTCACCTGTCTGATGATCTTCTTGGATATTCCATTGTAAAAACTTAGTGGCAGGTTTTATTGGCATGCTATTTGCGTTAGAGTGGCAAGTCAGATGTTAGGATCATTATTCGGCTGTTCCTTGAAGATTCTACCAACCAGCCTTTTCTTCCAGCCCTCCATTGCCTCCTCAGCTATTCCATGCCTTACCCAAACAAGTGTTTCAAGGTCAACTTATTTTCAAGGCAAGCCTGCAGTTCTAATCTAGCTCTTCTCTAAAAGAATGCACCAGTCTGACTATGAAGCACAAGCTGGTTCAGTAGGAAACACACTTAATCAAGTTCCTTTAAAAAAACCCAAAAAACACCAACCAAGCTTGAGAGGTGAAACTACTTCTTTTAGTAATGAAATGTTACATATTAAGGTAAATAAGTACTTAGCAGTGTACAAAATGCCAGACGCTCATAGACATTCACTCTTTACTCATGACTGTTAGAAAATGACTTTCACAAATGTTCTGCAGAGCTTTGTGTAACCTGAGTTTCCCCATTTCCCTTCATTGTATCACTTTGTGCAATTCAGATTGGTAAATCATTCCAGGAAACTTTATATTAACTCACAAGAGCCCTCCAAGACAATATCCTGTAATTTCCACTGGTCTGAGTCAGACCTAGTCATATCAGCTCAGAAATATCCGTGACCTTTTAGTGTCATTTTCCTTCTGGTGATCACAGTAAACCAAAGTAACTTCTGTATAAAGTTTTGCTTCCTGATTTGGAAGGGGAAAGTTTTGCCCATACTTACAGCCCAGCTGAATTCACACTGAATAATTTCATCATGCCTCTGTAAATTCCCCTTACAGCTTAAAAGGCACCGAGTATTTTTCTTCCATTGATTACAGCTGAGTAGTCTAACGCAGCTGCATTTCAATGGAAGTGAAGTGATTCCTTTATATCACAGCTATTTTGCCAAGAGCATATGGTGTGAGGTGGATGAAAAGGAGAGTTTTGCAGGCAGCCACAGCAGAGCCTCATCCATCACACCCTGAGCCTCCCAGAGCAGCATTTTCCTGTCTCCCATCCCTCACCGACTCCTCCTTGCCGGGATGTGCCGCGACAGGAGCACTCCCAGTGTCCCTCAAGCAGCTCAGACATCCCATCTTCTGCTTCATTTCAGCCCCAGCTCAGCAGAACCCCCTTCCAAGAGCAAGAAAAGCCGACGCATCCTGGCTATAGAGGAAACATTAGTGAGGGTGGCTGTGCTTTCCCATCCTCCCTTATGCGGCGTTACAACCACGCAGCCAAGGTAGGAAGGGACTGGTGGCACAGGGATGCAAAAACTTGTGTCCCAGCAGGGAATATTCACTGGGAATATTCACTGGGACTACGGCTTGGGCAGCGAATTCAGGCTTCAGGGCAGCCCTTCCCACGACAGGCTCCTGATTTATTTCTGATAATCTCTGCTAGAGAACCATCACTAATGCACCCAAAACCTTCTCCCGATAAACCCGCTGCTTCCCGAGGAAGGCAGAACTCATCCTCTTTTGTTTTCATCCGTTTTCACACTGTACTTGTGCTGAGCTGACTGACATGTGAATAAGCCCCAGGAGAGTTATACCTAGGACGCTTCTACTAAATATTGCTGGTGTGGTAGGAGGGTGCAAACGCAAGGGAGGCATTTGGAACAGACTTGTAAACAGTTGCCTTGGTACTAATTAGAGTGTTACATTGTCTGGTGGGATCCACTCCCAGGAATGTGCATAGCCTGGATTAACTTTTCCAGAGCCAGGGTGGCAGACTGTAAGCAGGCAGGATCAGGAAATCTCTTGTAAGAGGAGCTGGGTTACTTTTGAATCTCTTTTCCTGGGGGCTTTTTTACTGGTTAGCAGAAAAGAAGTGGTTTTGCCCAATATCCCAACAGCTGTGCCTGCATTATCATGGGGTTCAGGTTCTTTATAAGAAAAATCGTCATTTATCCTCTGTCTGTGGGGTTGCTCATGTGAAAGCAGCGTGGTCCAAGGAACCATCTCCAGAAGAGGATTTCCAAGTCCTGGGGTTTACTGTTAAGCTTATTTTTGACCTGTTTGGCAACCTCAGCCACAACACTTCTGTCCGTGCCCATACTCTCTAAACTTTATTTTCCTGGTCCTGGGGCTCTGCAGGTGCACTTACCTGTCCAGGAGCCAGGCACACCGAGGTGCTGCTGCAGCTCAGGGGGGCACAAGCACACAGAACCAGGTTTGGGGAGGTTTCAGGACTGTCTCATCTGGGTACAGTTTGAAGCATTGTCCTCTTAATGCTGCCGTGAAATCTTCCACAGACCTTATGGTCAAACTCATCTTGTGCTTTTCATCTCTTTTTTTATGTGCCTTTATTCACCTAATCTATCACACCTTCTTATGTCAGCACCTGTTATTCCTGTGGATTTTCCTACATTTGGCTATGGAAGAGACATCAAGGGAGCAAGCTTGTTCTGTTTCTTCAATGCCAGTCACTAGCTCGGGACTTGAACACAGAAATCACCTGCCCACCATTTATTCCATGGGGAGGACGGTAGTGCTTCACCCCTGAATGCTTTCAGAAAGAAAGGATTCAGGTTTTCTTCTCAGTCAGAATTTCCAGGAACATTTTGGAAGTCTTTCCCAGACAGAGGACTGCTGAGAATGCAAATGCTGGGACTTGAGGCTGGATAGAAGATGATGTGCATATAGGAGATAACCTGGAAAAGGAAAGGAAATGCTCTTATCCCCCAACAGAGAATCAACACATGAGGTGATCTTTCCTGTGCAAAGGATCAGACCCGATTTAGGATATATGGGAGATCTCATTAGCACAGTCTGGCCATTTATTGCACATACTAATCACTTACTTAGTGGTATTCCTATTTGATTATTTAATGGCTGTAGCATCCCTTTTGATCCCTCCTTTTTACACGCTTAAGAGTAACAATTTCCAATTAATTAAATGGCTTTGGATCTCAAATTACTCTTTTAAATAAAAAGAAGAGAGGTTAAAGATAGCTACATGAATTAATTCTGGGATTTCTGAGACTTTTTTTTCAGTCTGTTTGCACAGTTACAGAGGATTATTTCCAGGTCCTGAATTCAGAATTCTTGAGTGTACAAAGGGAAAAAGTACAGGGAACCAGCTCAGCCCACAAAATCAAGAGACATGTTTTGATGGGGTATCTGATAACTGTCTTCGTGAAAAATTCTAGATGATGTGATTTCAGCAATTTTCCCTACCATGATTATTTTTCTTTTATAAGGACAGCTGAATTATATGTATTTAAAGCGACTTAAAAATTTCAGAACTACTACCCCCCCAAAAAAACCAAAAACGCAGTCTAAATGTCAAGCAAACCTGACATCACAGATCTGACCGTGAGCTCATTTAGCATAATGTCCACTGGAAATTTAATCAATTCCACAATAAATTCTTCTTTTATTAATGAGTAACTGACTGGATTTGGTTTCTGTGACTTGACATGTGTGAGTCCACCTGCCAGTTTTTGTGGCTTTAACCACCAGATTTAAAAGGCTTTTCCCTCTCACTCTCTTTACATCACTATGAAAAAAAAAAAAGAAAAACCCAGACGAAGAACAAAAGGAAACTCCCCGAGTGACCGCACAGTGGAAACACTGAAACCAAACACCCTCTCCACAAAGTGATATCGAATGAACCAAGTAAACAATCTGCAAAGAAAGAGATAAACCCATTCTTCTTATCTCTTTCAATTTTTGTAACCTTAGACATCAGTTTTGACCACAGTAAAAATCGGGCAGAAAGGCGCTTTTAGAAACTCTTGAACAAATGGGAGAGGATCCGACGGAGCCGCTCCTGACTCATCCCAGGAGAGCTGGGTCGGGCTGGACCGGCTCGGGCTGTGTCCCTCATCCCGCGGAGCCCCAGATGGCAAAATTCGGGATGTTTGCTCCGTCTGAAACCGTTCCTTTCAATTGGCGTTGAGTGAGTCACTAGCCAGGAACTGCATCTCATGCGGACCATATGCAGGGAGCTGCAGAGATCTGACTCAGAGATGTAAATCTGTGTCGTGGGGAGGCACCGGGGGGGTTTCGCCACGCTTTATTCTTTCCGTCTTTTTTGTTGGTGTGGGGATGGCAAAAAAAAAAAAAATCCAAAACACCTCTCTTTTGTGATTTTAGGGATGTTTACTTTGGGAGAAATCCATTTGACCAGAAGCGTGTGGAAGGCGCGCCGGAGCCGGGATGCTCCGGGGTCAGTCGCCTCCAGAAGGATCCCAGCGCGGTGTTCCGCGAATGCCATCGCTCACATTCCTGGCGCCGGGACCACCCACATCCGACGGGAGCCGCGGAAGCATGGAAATCATTTTGCTCGCATGTGTGTGTGTGTGTGTGTCTGAGCGTGTCAGCCCAGCGCTGCGAGTGTCGGGGCAGCACCAGCACCGGCCAAGCCGGTGCTCGGGGGGCTGCGAGAGGCGTCCGCAGCGCGGTGGGGAGCGGGGCCCTGGGATGCTGGGATGCTCCTGCGTGGCTGCCCCTGGTCCCTGCCCCGGGACTGCCCCGGCTGCTCCCGCCAGGCCCCGATCCCACGGGCGAGATCCGCTCCGCTTTTTGGGGCGCCGCATACTTTGCCCATGACATAGGGCGGGGGCTGGCGCCAAGACACGGGGTGGATTCTTCCAGGGGAGCCTGGAGCCTCACCGGGAACTCATTCATCCCGAGAAAAGAGAGGGAAAAAGCCCAAGAACTCGGGCTCTGCTCCGCTGCAAAGAGGTGCTGCTTATCTCACACCCATTTACTGCGGCCGATTCCCCCGGGGCGGGAGAGCTCTGCCCTGGGTGCTGATGCCAGCAGGCTCTGCCTTGGTCCCTTCGTTTTGCTTTGAGATGAGGAATTATTGATAAAATCTTCCAAGGTGGGATGCTGAGGGGAAAAAAAATGAAAAGTGTAGAATGTGAATTATTCAGAATTGTAAAGTCTTGAGACAGGACCACAGGTGGGCATCATCTTGACAACACCTTCTCAGCATGAGCACAGCTTTTCCCAGTGCCTTTCCAATACAAAATCACCCTTGTGATCAGATGGAGAAGCTGCCACAGGTTTCACCTGGACAGAAGGAACCTAAACGAAAATACTGGCGGCCTTAAATTTAAACAATTAAAATCAAGCCTAAGGAGCAAAGAATTTAAAAGAGAAAATGACATTTCTTTCCTTCTGTCTCCTCTCTGAGGGCTGGCAGAGCTGCTTGAGGCCGCTCACGTTGCCCAAGGTTGGGTCCTTGGGATTGCAAGCAGTGCACAAACCTGTGCAAGGGCTGCTCGAGGCTGCACCGTTGCATCACAGCCCTGAACTGCAGAAGGACTTTGCATAACTCTCCTCTTCTAATTCTGTTGTTACCCCACGCTCTGGATATCTGAGATGGCTCCTCCAACGAGTGCATGAGCAGAAGCTTTCCAGAGGCTGGAGCAGACAGAAGATCCTAATCTGAGTGGTGAAGGGTTTGTGCTCTGGGGCTGTGCAGAAACTTGCTCAGGACCAACTGTAAGCTCGGAATTTCAGGACTGTCCTAATTAATTTTCTGCCTCTCCCTGATCCCCAAAATGTGAGCAGACCCCAATGTGGGGAAGGCAGGCTGCCAGCTGTGTGCTCTGCCAGGGGAGCCCCTCGGTGGGGAATACACTCCAGTGGCCTCGTTCCATAACCCATGACAAGGAGGTGTGAGTGCAAGGCTGAAAATCCAGTGGTGGCTGCCGAGTCCAGAGGGGTGGGAGGAGCAGATACACCATGAGCAGGGCAAGAGGAGCTTGCAGTGCCTGTGCACCTCCTTCCTCCCATCTCCTGCTGCTGCTCCTGGCAGGGAAATTTGGATTTCATTGTGCCACTCTTGAGAAAAACAAGGGGAGGCTGGGGGGGGGGCCTTGCTGGCAGACAGGGCTCAGTGAGGGCTCGGTGAGGCAGGAACGATGTGATGGCAGAAGGAGAGAGGATGGGGGGAAGAGCAGGAGCTGCAGGTCTGGGCACAGTCATGCCTTGGGAAGGAATTTTGCAAGTCCCTGTCTGCACAGTGTTGTTGTTGATTTTGCCATCTTTGATCCAGGTAAACAGGACTTGTGTGCACAATGAAAACAAACAAGCCAGGCTGGAAAATATCATGAGTCAATAAGGTTCTTTGGGTGCCTCCACCTTCCCTAACCCCAAGTCAGCAAACGCTTGAGTGCTTGACAAACCCAGGGAAGAGCCCGGGACTCAGAGCCCGGGGCAGCCCAGCCTCCACACTGGGCTCCCTCTCCTGCTTCATTAAAAGGCCATCAATGACATGTTTAAATACTGGGCCACCAGCTTTGACTTATGAATACTGCACAGGCAGCGCTGGGAAGCAGGTTCCCCCTGCATCGGAGCCTCCCACTGGCTGCGAGGGATCCTCCCAAATTAGACGTGGGGATCAGCAAGACACGATTTATCACTGATTATCACTTGCTGCAGGTAGCAGCTCACTCCCTGTGCTCCTCCTCACCTCTTTCCTGCAGATACCATCAGCCAGAGCTTACACTTTGGTACAGCCCAGATCTCCTTTCATCTGGAGCCATCTCTTGGGGTGACTCAAAGTTTGGCTCTTTCTTAAGGTTTTCTGCATCAGGCTGATAAAACTAATGAGATCTAAAAACCATTCTTGCTTTTTGCATTTTACTTTGACTGGAACACTTCCTACATCAGACTGAAGGCTGGAACTGATGATTTGGAGGTCTTTTCTGACTCTAATGATTCAATTATTTTGTTATTTTGATGATGTAGCACTCACGCTTTCTGACATCAAGACAAATGCTGGCAAATTTCCAGGACCCCCGGAGGTGCAGGGCATGTTCAAAGCCACTCTGGAAGTCTTCTGGTGTGAATGGGAGGAGGTTGGGGTGGAGGCAGCTTTTCCTGAACACCTCTGTGCTCTCTAGGCTGCTCTCTCAACTCTGCCCCTCAGTACATTGCTCACCTTTGCAGCCTGGAACACTCAGAAAATTAAATTTATATTTTTAACAGAGTACAGACCAGTCACACGCCATGTGGGTACATTAAATTTTATTCTTACAGCCTTCATCCCCTTCTCAAAATGTGCTCACCCACTCCCTGGTTTAGCCAGGGGGACCTGATATCTCTGAGCAGCATTGCATGGTTGGACTTGATGATCTTAAAGGTCTTTTCTAACCTTAACAATTCTGTGATTCTGTAATTGCTCATAAACCCCTTTTTTTTTTTTACTTTTCAGGTTTTTTTCTTAGCTCTGAGGACAGGAAGATCAAGCACACACTTCTCATCATTAACCCTTTTCTGTCTATCCGAACTGAAAACTCTGCTGCCTTTCCCCACTCCCTGAGAGGCAGCAGTGACTTCTTGGTCCTGCCGAGCCTTTGAGGCATCGTAGGGAAGATCCAGGAAAATATGGGATTATTGGGATGGAGATGCAAGATGCCAAGAGGAAAAAGAGACTGGAGACTGCCCCAAGGAACCAGGGGTGCTGCTCCCCTCCCGACGGGTGTGGAGAATTATTTCCCTCACAGGATGATTCTGGCATCCAAATGGCTTAGTGGCAATTTTTTATTGTTATTACTTCAAAGCAATCATGGGTATTGGATATTTGGGAACCTACAAAGAGAGCTCAGCCCTGCACATATTTTAAATTATATGTTGTGTTAAATAAACAAGAGACACTGAGCAATTTCTCATCTCTGGATGTGTTTAAATAGACAATAAAAAACCCCAAGATAGTAGATAATATTTTATTGCAGAATATAAATTAATCGCTGTTTAACTAAGCAGAGAACATACCACTCAAGAATTAAATGCTGGGGACCTAAAAAGCAATAGAATTATTAAATAACATAACTAATAATAAGGATGTGCCACAGAATTATCTTTGTTTTCATCATCTGTAGCTCTTTGATTATTTAACTCTTTCATTTTCTTGCTTGAAAAAAAACCCAACATAATTTTATTTAGTTATTTCCATATTAAAACATCTTGCCCACAAACGAAAATATTTTTTTATTGCTGAAATTAACCTACATTATTTCTACCCTAAAAGTACCATATGTAAAAGTAGGAAAACTCCAGTGGAAAGAGACCAATACAACTGGTCTTTTATTTGAAATATTTTATTTATGCTTCAGAACACTTTTGCTATTTTCAATGGAAACCTTCCTCTGTTCATTTCATGAGGAGGCATTAATGGTAAATATTTTAACCTTTCAAATAATTTAATAATAGTAGATTATTTTAATATTTTCTTTTAAAAATTAAATTATTCTAAGCACAGATTTAATGTAAAATTTACAAAGACTACAATCAATTTCTATAGTGAAACCACTTTACGAAGGATGCACCAATCAATTGACCAGAGAACTGTACTGATCATTCTTTTGTCATTTTCCACACTAATAGGATATTTTGGTGTTTTCTTTTCTTCCTTTAGAAAAATCCTGGGGGTTTTCCAATTTAGGATTTTTCAGGGAATATCCTGTAAGTGGAATTAAACCTATTATATTTTCCAACAGGCTTCTGCAAAGGCTTTGTGAAAATCAGTGCTGTCCATGGATTGTTCACAAAGTTAATCTTCCTCTAACAGGGATTTATCTGAAAATGGGCATCAGGGTTTGCCTTGAGATAGATCCAATTTCCACCTCATACTACGAGAGTAAATCAGGTGTAACTGCTGCACCCAGTGGAGTTGTGTTTGTGTAAAGTCACTGCAGGGAACACTGGAGGGGGAGTGCGTCAGAAATGCAGCTTTTCTTAACAGCAATCCAACTGGAAAACTGATTTCCTCTGATTTACTCCCTGGAATTTGTACCCCTTTATTTTTAAAACCTCACTGCTGTTTGCAGCCTCCAAATTTCCAACCAGCATCCACTCCTGGGACATTCCCCAGCGGTGCTGGGGCTGTTTTTAAAGGAGGCAGATTCTGTCCCTCTGTGTCTGTCCCGTGGGTAACCAGGGCTGTGGTAAAAGACTCCGAGGCATTTGGAGCACGTGGCACAAGGAGTAACCAAAATACTAATTGTGGGGAGCACTGGTGGCTCTCGTGCTGGCAGGGTCTGTCCTATTCTCAGAGGAGCTGATCCTATGGCACAGTCTGTGCCTGCTGTGCTTAAAAAAATTAAAGGAATATATGGCAAACTTCGTATATTTTTATTAACACACCTTTTTTTTTTTCTCCAATTGCTAAATTGATTCGTAAGTGAGGAGTCTGAAAAATTTCTTGAAAGTTTAAAGAGTTTTAAAAATTAAAAAAAAAGTCTTAAAAACTCCCCTTCTTTCTTCCTGATACCTGAGTACTGTCCTTACACAGCACTAACAGCCTTGATTAGGATTATGATCATTGGGATTAAAGATCTTGAAGGTCTTTTCCAACCTAAACAAGTCCCTGATTCGATGATTCTTAGAATAATATCTGGAAAAGCCAGCTATGAAATGTGATGCCAGTGTCTCAGGACCTGGAGAGATCCAGAGCCAAAAAAGATAATCCTTGAATTCCCCAACCTGATTAAGTCACAGTGGTTTTCAGCAACTGTTTGCAGGATTGGTAAGATTTGCTTAAAGTATTATTTTGATTTTAAATTTATAATGTCAAAACTACTGGCTCAAATGAAAGGAAAATAAAATCATACTTTTCTGTAGGATCAGGCAACATTCTCCCATTGCAGTTTTATTTTATGTATTTTATATACTGTCTATATTCACAGAGTCCTAAAATACCCTGAGTTGAGAGGGACCCAGATTCAATTTAATATGGTATATTTCTTAAGTATTTCATATATTCAGTATATCATATCATAAGTAAATATTTATATAATAGAATAAAAAATACATTACTTAGGGTTGCATCAAAACAGGAAATATGAATTCCAACATACTGCACTACAGAAATTTTTAATTATCTGAAAAATTAAAAGTGTAAACATAATGGTTTTTAATTAGGTTTTGTTTGTTTGTTTGTTTGTTTGTTTTTCAAATAAATTAGTAACTTTTCAACCTGTTATGCATTCTTCCCATTGACTCTTGTGTTTCCTGGTTGCACCCATGACCAGGGTCAGAAACAACAAAATTCAACGAGAAGGGACAATTCCCAGAGCTTTCTGAGCCAATATTCTCTGCTTCAGAGGCTGGGATCACTCAAATAAAGATCAGGACGATATCAGAACTTTCAGTTCTTTATCCAAACAGACAAAGCTTTCCAGCTGCCCCATCACAGCTCCATAATCATATGGAGTTTTATCAGTGATGCTCATTCCTATTTCACAGGCTATAATAAACACAGCAAAAATTAGATGAGGTTCCATTTGAGGTTAAATGTTTCCATGAGAGAATAATTTCTGTTTATAACAAGAAGGGGAAAAAAAAAATAGAAAGAAAAAAAAAGACCACTGCTCTATTTTTAAAACCTAATTTAGAACTGGTATCCAAAATATCAGTGACAACAGAGCATGAATGAGGCAGGATTATGCTCCCTTCTCCACGGTTTTTGATGGAAATTGAGAGCACGGGGAGCCGCGCTGTGCAGGGCTGAGCAGAGGGAGCCGCCAGCCTTTGTCTCACCCACATTGCAGGTGGTTCCATTGTGTCACCCCCAGCGACTCCCAGAGCCACAGATTTCCCTGCCCTGCAAAGGGCAGAGCCTTCACATCCATGTGCTGCCTTCTGGTCTGTCCCTAAAAATTGACATTGTCCCACAGAAAAGGCCAAGCATCCCTCACTGCTCCCTCACAGGGGGTCTGGGATGGCAGCGCCAGGGGAAGGTGGGATTTCACTGCTGGGGTGTCACTGCTGGGGTGTCACTGCTGGGGTGTCACTGCTGGGGTGTCATTGCTGGGATTTCACTGCTGGGATGTCACTGCTGGGGTGTCACTGCTGGGGAGTCACTGCTGGGAAGTAACTGCTG
>WEKY01030231.1:679323-702993 GCA_013390045.1 Picathartes gymnocephalus
TCACTGCTGGGGTCTCACTGCTGGGGTCTCACTGCTGGGGTGTCACTGCTGGGATTTCACTGCTGGGATGTCACTGCTGGGGTGTCATTGCTGGGGTCTCACTGCTGGGGTGTCACTGCTCACAAGGACAGGAGATGAAGGATAAGAGGGGAAGTGACAGCACAAAGTTTGGAAGGGATGAGCCTCCACAGCCAAGGAGCTCCCCAGGGCTCTGGGCACGTGGGAATGAGCAACACCTGCCAAGGGGAGAAGGCTCCAACCCCGGGACTGCCTCGTGCAGCAGCAAATTTTGCCATTTGTCACTTCAAACAAGTGCTTGGAAACACATCCCAGTAATTGCCCCAAAGCCTGTGGCTGCTGGAGGGGGAGGTCAGCAGGATCCGGGGCTGGGTGATGAACAAAGGCACCAGCCCACACCCCCTGCTGCACTGACCCTGCCAGGAACCCCGAAGGGTGAGAGGGAAATGCATTAGTCGTGTTCCGCAGCTTGACAGCAGCACATTGGCAGGTGATTTTCCCCAGGGTCCTGCTAAAAGTCCAAGATAAAGGTTGAACCAACCTCTGGGGCTGTTCAGCACCGTGATCACTTGCCCTTCTCCCTGCCTTGAACCGGCGGCTGCATTTCCTGCCCTCTCCTTGACTTCAGTGGATTTTTAGGGCACTCAGGGAGGAAAACGTCCATAATTACAGGCACTGATGTGTTAAGAGCACTCCAAATGCTTTCCTCTGGTTTTGCATCGGAGCAAACAGGCATGCACTGTTTCTTTTTCTCCTAAATCATGCGGTTATTTGGAATTTAAGTATTTCTGCCTACGGAGCTGCTCATCCTGTTTTTACGCTGTGTTGTTTTTGAGCCATAGGCTGCAGTCTCTTGTCAGTAAGAAAACAATGGAATGACTTGCTTTTGTTTCTTTTCAGACACAGAACACGACACTAGTGCACTATAAAGTGCCTTTTAGAAACATGGCTTTGCTTGTGGAAGAGGGTCATTAACATGTTTCAAGGCCAGGCTGGATGAGGCTTTAAACACCCTGGTCTAGGGGAAGGTGTCCCTGCCCATGACAGGGGATTAGAGATGAGTTTTGAGGTCCCTTCTAACACAGACCATTCTGAGATTCTGTGACTTCCTGACTTAGAAAATTCAAGCAAGACAGCAGGGGCTGATTTTAACCTTCCTGGGATGGACAGAGAAGTGTCCTGGGCAACCCAGCAGGTCCCACCACAACGAGGGAGATCTCCTGCTGCCAAGACCCACAGGACAGAGCCCAGGCCACGGCACAGACTCCCTTGCTGCTCTACAGACATGTCAGACACGAGGCTCAAATCCATCCTCTGCAGGAAAAACCTGCATTAGTGCAGCTGGAAACCACCTTTTCATTGAGGAATGAAGAAATCTCAGACAACTCCAGCAACCTGACCCTGCAAACAGCTGCAGTGGAGGGTCCCCGGGGGAGGTGGGGAGGAGGCCCCATCCCTCAAGCCGTGGCTCTCGGTCCCACGTGCCTTTGGCTTTTGGGGAAACGGCAGCACCGGTTATCGAGCGCTCGCATTAAAGTCTCCAGTCCCGGAAGTTTTGCTGTCGTGGAGCCAGATAAGCTCAGAAACGTGAAGCCAAGGAGGCAGAACCAGACAGGCAGTAAGTGCCTTTGAAAGCTGGCAACCTGGAAACCCCGTCCCTGGGGACAAGTGGTGAAGATTCTTTCTGATGAGGAGGAGCACAACAACGGGGCTGAGGGGGAACTCGGGGTCATTCAGCCCAAAGGTAGCACCATCAAGAAAATGAATGAATTTAATAGCACAGGTAGTGTGTTTCCATTCCTCCTTCCAGAGAGATGTAGCTGAAAGAGACCAACTTATGTCAAAGCCTGAAAAAAAAATCAGGAATTACAGGTGTTAAGGCTTCCTTCTAGGAAAATAAAGCCCATTTGGCAGAAGAAAGGTTTCCAGACAGGATGTAGCTGCTCGTGCAAACAGGCAGTGGGCTGAGGGAGGCAGGGAGGGATTTGGGACTTCTGAGCAGTGTTTAAATCTCATTAGATGTGGCTTTGTTTTAAACAAGACAGGTAACTGGGAAAGTTATATCCAGCCCAGTTTGGGACTGGAAAACCTCATCTGTTCTGCACAGCACCCCCACACTCTTCAGTGCTGATGGAGGGCTTAGCCCCCCAAATCCATTGCCCCCAAAAAACCCCATCCACAAGCTCTTTCCCCTCTCATCTCCCAGTGTCTACCAGTGCAGGCTGGGACCAGATCCCAGGCTCTCACCAGGCCTGGCAGAATGGGAATCTCCTATGGACAGATTTTACATTCCCAGGTGAAAAGGCTTGAAGAGGTGGGAAACAGAAAAATCCTCAGCAATTTCCTCAGTTTAACAACTTTTTAATTGGATAGCACTGATCGTTTCAGTGACGAAATGTATTTGGAATATGGAGACAACACAAAGGCATGAATGAAGATTAACTCTTGCTTCCAACCCCAGAAAACGTTACAAAGAGTTACCAGAGTATTTGAAAAATTTTTAATAGTTTGGAACAACTAAATTTAGCTAAGCTGCAGATAGGCCTCTCTTTATTACAGCCAGAGTTACTATGGCAACATGCTACAATTATTTATCGCCATGACGATCCACTGGAGATTTTTTAAATGCATTATCTATTTTTGTTTGCATTGTCATTCCTGCCAGGGGAGGGAAGACACCAATTTGGTGCTCTGTGAAATGGTCAACATTTCACCCCAGCCATGGCAGGGTGGAGGCTGGGGGAGTTTTTAAATTGAGCAGCAGGAAAAGCCAAGGAACAACCTCTCTCAGGATTATTTTTCCCCCCTTTTTTTAGTCTAAAATAGGTTACTGTTTCTAACTGACAAGTGAATAAGAGCTCATTCTTTGCCAGTCTTCCTCCTGACTGCTCTTTGATAATCTGAGATACCAGAAACAAATGGGAATGAATGAGTTCTGCAACACCCAGGAACTGTTATTATCTCTGCCACGGAGAGAGGGAAATGCGGACGAGCTATATTAGGCAACTTCTCTAAGGTCACATCAGCAGGCAGTGATAAGGACGTGATCAGGACCTGCCTCCCTGGCCACGTCCTCCAGTGTGGCAGCAGCACCACCATTCCAGTGCCGCTGTCACAAGTGCTCTGCATCTTTATTATATACACCAGGTCAGGGGAAATTGGAAAAGCCTGTCAATCCCTGGATTGCAGGAGAAAGGGAGGGATATCTGCAAAGTGCTGCCGCTGCATTTGTTTGGCTGTGACAGTGGAGGAGCTCCACCAGTGCTTGGGGGGCACTTTTGGGGTGCAGGATGGGTTTCACTGCCCTCGCTCAGCCCACACCAATGTCCCAGGTGCTCCAAGCTGGAGATGTCTTGCCCTGGCAGAGGCACAGCAGATTTCTCTCCGTCCCAGGACACAGTGTGTGGGTAACCCTGTCTCCAAGCACACCACCATGTCCCTGTACCCTCTGTGGGATGATGCTTGAGTGGAGCGGACGTGCTTGAGAAAAGGTTGGTGGATTTTGTTCTGACACATCCAAATAATGCTCTGCTGGTCTTGTCCAGAGCGATGGTTAAGTAATCCTAAGGAGGACATGGAAAGAGCTCCCTTTGTGACTCTCTGACTAATGAAAAGCCCTTTATATAATCCTGCAATCAAGTGCATGGGGCTGCTGGGACGGGTAATTGGGCTACGAACGGGCTGCATTTATGGGACATTATGTAATTTACCATTCTGTCATCATCTGCTCCCAAAACTGTGACTCTTTCTCCAAGGCTCACATTTCCAGGGATACAAGTAATGATCAAGGCTTGGCCCTTCACATCTTAGATCATGAACAGGATCTTTACAGGTGCAGCTGGTTTGGATTAAAGCCGACTCCCCAGAGCGCTAAGGAGAGCAAGAGGCAGCTCCTGGTGGGACAGTCCAGATTTTGGCTCCTGTGCAGCACAGGTAGATACAAGATCCTTCTCCTCAGATGGGGTTGTTGGTCCAAGCAACACATCCCATGAAAGCAGCCATGGGACTTGCTATGTCCGAGGGGAGCCAGGCAGGTGTTCCCAGAGGGCACTGCTCTATTTATGAGATTACTTCCAAGAGTCTTCAAGGGCCCTTGCTGTAGGTCAGCACTGCAAAACCAAAACCAGGCTGAAGAACATAAAAAACAAGAAAGGCTTCCTTGCCAGGCCTGTTCCTGAGGTGACAGCTGCCCACCCTGGGCTCTCACTGTGGCACAGACGCTGCAGCTCTGGCAGAGCTGTGCCTGCTCCTGCCTGCAGATCCGCATGGCAAATCAACAGAGCTGCATGGCTGGAGCAGACCCCAGAGCACTCCTGCTGTCATGTCAATAGTCCCTGAGCAAAGTGACTTTGGGAACTGCTGCTTTAGACCAGAGACATTGATAGTCATTGATTTAATACTTTTCCTCTCCTTCCAAGGCTGAGACAGTGCTGTCTAGATCCACTCTGTTGTTTTTTTCCCTGAATAAATGAAGCACAAGTCCGAGCACAAAATCCCCTGGTGTCTGCTGATAAAAGCCTCAGAGGTGTTTGCATAAAGCCTGAGCATCACCAGCTCTGTGGCAGGAGTGGTTGGTGGGTAGTGGCTGGGTTACACTGCAAACCAATCTGTTCTCCATCTGGCAGTGGGAATATCACTGGAAAGAAAAGAAAGAGGCAGGACCAGAACTGTTAGGACCTCCAGAGTTCATTGCTGCTGCAAGAGTCCATGAACAGAGACAACAGGAGTATCTGCCAGCGTGGTCTGAGGCCCTGAGGATATGGCAGGTGAGCTGGAGAGGCGGGGTTTCCCTGGTTCTGCAGGATTGTAACCAGGGTGGGTACAGGGTGAGCACCATCCCTGGTGTTGATGCCCAGGGTGGCGTGAGGGCCCTTTTGCAATGCACACCACGACCTGACAGCAGCAGCACAGCCCCGTGGAAATGGGGACTCAGCAAGTCCCTTTGCCCCCCAAGTTCCTCTGCTCCTCTATGGCAGCTGCAGATGTAGGTGGATTATATTTGATGAGTTTCTTAGGACAAAAGAAAAGCTTTGAGACCCTTGTATTAAGCACTGCAAGTATGCAAAGTAAAGGGCAGTTTCTCTCACCAGCTACAAAAAAAGGGTGGAATTGCAACAGGGAGGTGGAAACACACATATATTCGGTGATTTTTCACAGGTCACACACACACACACACACCTGAGTGTTTTTGTTGCTCAGACTTTTTACTGATGTGAAAAACAAAATCCTGCTTGTAAAATCAGACACACACAGTTCGGAAAGGTGTTTTCTGAGAATTAAATCTGGTTGACATCCCGAGCCAGTCCTTTCAGAGACTACTGTATGGAATGCAGGAGGACAGATTTGGTTTTAGGCCAGGTCTGTGGGATTACAATGAGCCTCTGATGTTTCCCAAGTGATGAATTATTTCAAGGAACAACCTGGGCATAGCAGCCCCTGTGTCATGGTGGCAGGGTGAGAGAGGAAGACTTTTAAATGTTAATTAGCAGGGAAGAGCTGTCTTGCAGACTAACCACAAAGATCTCCGGTGATGGCAGGAGGCAAAGGAGAGCAACAGAACATTTCATTTGTAATGCATGGTTTTATTTCACCTTGGAGATCCTCTCATTGATGGGTTTGGCAGGCAGATAATGAGACTGCATTGCTGTAGGGTCCCTGACTGCAAGGTGCTTAAGCACAAAAGGAAGCCCCTAGGAAATCTCCTGGCAGGGGGCAGGAAGCCTGGCTCTGGGCAGGGATCAGGGGAAAAGGTAGCAGGGAAAAGTTGTACCTGCAAGCAGGTGAGAAAGAGCAGAGGCTGAAGGTGCCCAGTCTCAGCTGGGCAAGGGGAAGATGAAGTGGCAGAGAGATGATGAGGCGATCCTACAAAGGTAAGAAAAAGGTTGAGCTGGGTGATGGGGCCATTTTGAGCTCAAGTGCTCCTTTCCATTTATTCCCTTTTTCCTAAGCAAATCCCACTCCTGTGCCAATGCCATCAAGCTGGGAGGGCTTCCCAGCCCTCCAGCCCTTCTTGTCACCTTTTTTTGTTAAGTGGACAGGGGGGCTGTGGCTCTCCCATGTGGAAAAGGGATTTGGAAATGTGGCCAACCCAGGGGCACAGTTCCCCTCTGCCCTGCCCCGGTGTCACACTGTGCTCTGAGAATGGACTGGGAATGTTGGACCAGTTGGAGCAGTTACAGCTCTTGAGCTACACAGAGTTTTACTGGAATGCTGATGTGCACTGCTCAGGGCAGAGCTCCATCCCACTGCTCTGCTCTGGGTTCCTCCACTGGGTCAAAGTGCTCTGCCCAGGCTGCCCTGTAAGGAACATCAGTGGGGTGTGGGGTAGTGCCATCCTCCCCCCTGAGCCAGAGGAAACATCTCTGCCTTTGCTTGGGTTGCAAAAAACACCCATCTCCAGGCCCCCCTAAACTGGAGGAGTGACTCCACTCCGTCACGAATTGCTTCATTGACATTGGAAGGGCAAGACACAGTGTCAGACAAGAAGGAAGGCAAATGTTAATGCCTGATTCTTTCCCTCTAATTAACCTTAAATTAAAAAAAAACCAAATTAAACCATGGGCAGAGGCACTGACTGATAACCTCTGCTGGGCTGCTGTGAGCAGCCCCTGCATTTGCTGCAGGGACAGGTGACAGCAGCAGCTGCATTTTGCTCAGTTACACAGAGTTTTTAAAGTGTTTTTGATCCCAGGGTGAAAAGTGCTGTATAACAGTAACATTTCTTTGTACATCTGTCTGTCTGTCCATCTCCAGAGCATGGTCTGAGTGTGCTTATTCCTGCAGTTAAGGGGAACTGCAATTGCAGCACTCCTGTGTTTTTAACACTATTTCCAAATCCCTCTTGACTTCCTTTTTCGTCCTTCTTCAGGGCTATGTTTAGATTCCAATTTCCAATCTCCTGGACTGAGATTGTTATTAAAATGCAGCACTGGTAATGCTCCATGAATCCCAGCCACAACAAACCACTGCAGGCGGGCGCAGCACTGGGGAGAGGAGGGCTCGGGGTGGCCACACAGTGTTTAGGCTTTAAAAAACATCCAGTTTTGCTTTGTATAGATCTAAAGGCTATTCCCACGTACTATAGACAAATATGGCAATGGGGAAGGGGGGGATAAGAGTGTGATCTGCAGAACCAAACAGAAGGGCTATAATTAATCAGGTAATTGCAGTATTTGCATGGAGTGTCTGTAAATATTACCTCTAGTTCTAAGTACGGTACTTTGGACCACATATCTTATCATGGAACAACCCGTCAAATAGCAAACACATCCACTTGACTGGAATATAATGAATATTAGGTCAGCCAAATGCAAACTGACTAAATTAATTTGTAGTTGTGTACCAAGTGATGTTGTGCGATAATTTAATGAAACCCTTCAAATAAATATCCGCTGGGGAACAATGCAGAGGAGCAAGTGGAGTGTGCAGGGAAGGATTACTGGTGGTTACAGAAAGAGGTCCTGGAGAGCAAACAGGACTGAGGGGGGATCTCATAGAGCACAGGGGAGGATGGCATGGCTGAGCAGGGACCGTGGTGGTGGCTCTGCAGTGAGCCTTGGAGCTCAGAGCTGCTGCTGAAGGAACTTAGATGGGACACCCAGGGCTGGGGTCAGCCCTCTGGAGCTGGAGTGTGGCAGCTGGAGCTCCGTGGGTGGCCCTTGGCCCCCGTGGGGTTGCCCCGACGCTGGGCTGTGCCGCTCCCCGGGAGAGGCACTGGCTGATGGGAGGGCGATTTGCAGCAGTGTGACAAAGGAAATCTCGGTCCTCTGAGAAATGCAGAGCCAAGCCAATGGGTTTGAGTCCTCCTTTAAATGTTTTGGTTCCTCAATCAGATCATCTGGGGACTCTGAAAAACAAAACACTATTTCTGCCCTTTTCATATCCCTCTGGTTCCTTTTTTGTTTGGGCAAGGGCAAAATAATCACTGAAATAGCTCATTTGAGGAGCCACAATACATTGATCCCAATGGGAATTTGGGGGCAGAATGAGCCCTCTTTGAAAGGAGAGCGTGTCTGATGTCTGGCATGGGAGGGATGCTGTCCATTGCTCCAGCACACACAGGGTTGGATGTTATTTCCACAGAAAAGCACAGCTGAGGCACAGAGGGCTCAGAGTAGACCCTGAGCAGTGCAGTGGGGCTGGGGTCACCCTCGTGCAGCAGCAGAGCCCGGGCCATGCAGGGATGCTGTTGGGAAACCTCCAGAGCACTTGAGGTCACTGGGGTCTCAGCCACCTCAGTGGCAGCACTGGAGCTCTGCAGGATGGAACCTCAGCAGTGGGAAATGCTGGTCCCAATGGTGCCATTCCCCTGAACACCCCCCCGCAGGTGGGGACCCTGGTGTCCCACATGCTGCTGGGGTCCCAGCCCAACAATTCAGCACTTACCCTGCAGAAACCAGACCCCTGCGCTGGAACTGCTCTGTCCCTGAGCTGTCCAATCTCCCAGAACAAAACCGACTGCCACAGCAGTCAGAGCTGCTGTTCTGTGGTCACAGCAGCAAGAGGGGGATTTCCTCTGACCAGAAAAGTCCCGGTGCTGCATTCCCAGGGGAGCAGAGTAGCTAACTTAGTGATGTTGACATAAGAGATGCCCTTGAACTGGGATTATAGGACATATGCTGAATTTATTGGGAAGGGGTTTATTAATTTGCCCACATGATGTGTCACAGGACTGTCTGCTAAGTTTACATCAGCTATTCACAGTGATATCAGGTGCCCTTTATCAGATTCTGCATCAGTCACCTCGGAGTGAGACCACAGAGAGCAACTGCTAAGGGCTAATAAAGACAGAGCTCCAGGGATAATGGCTGCCAGTAAATGAGAGTCGTGTTTGGGGTGTTCCATGTCAGCCCAAATCTGGGCAGAGAGGACTCACAGACACAAGTGGTGGAAAGCTCAGACAGGGTCACACCAGCACAGACTGAGCAGGAGCTGCTGGAGGGTTGCAGTTGGCCACTGTGATGACCCAGCACGTGTCCCACCAGGACAGGCTGGAGCAGAGGACACAGAGGGCCCCTGCTCCCACTGAGGAGGCTCCACATCCCCTCTGCTCCTCTGGAATGCAGAGGATGTTCGTGCACAGGGATGCCAGAGGGGTTGTGTGGATCCCTCCTGCAGCTCCAGGACTCGTTGCAGCAGCCAGGGGGAAGGAGAGCAGATGGCTGTGGGCAGAGGTGGGCTGAAGGTTGAGGAGTAACAGGCTCATCCCAGGTATGGGGGTCCTGGCAGGATGAGCTGCAGCAGGGCACAAGGGGTGGAGAGGGAAGGCAAACACAAATACAGGGACAGGCATTTCTACAGAGCTGCACTAAATGCACCTTCTGCCACAAAGGAGGACCCAATATTAATTCTCAAACTCATTATGGTGAGAAATACCCTCCCGTATCACTATGGATGAGATAAGCATCAGCACAGGATAAAAAAAAATTAGGCACATAAGGATAGAGAAGGAACTGAGGAGCTTTTTCAGCATGAACGCGCTCACCCCACGCAATGGGGGTGTCCCTGTCCCCACACAACCCAAGGCTCCACCATCACCAGAGCTGCTGCATTTTGGCTGGTGGCTGTGGATATCCTCGGCAGCTCCAGCCTCTACATTTACCCACTTGGCAGGAGGATTTGTTGGGTAAGGCTGTATCCACGTTCCTGAGGTGGCCCTGGGAAGCTCTCCTCCTCCTCCTCCTCCTCTTCCTCCTCCTCCTTGCCTTGCTGCTCGGCTGAAGGGGCAGCGGGGGGAGGATGCTGTGGAAGCCTCTCCAAGAAGTGCCCTGGAGGCAGAGAGAACCACCTCTGTGCAAAGCCTGCCCGTGCCAGTCCGGGCAGAGCCCTCATGACATCAGCTCCCAACCAGCTCCACAGCACTCCGAGGAGACCCTGCTGTGTGCCATGGAGGGAATGTGCTCCGGCTGTGGTGGATCCACACTGCAAGAACAGACAGCCTGCAACCTCAGAGGGGCTCTCTGCTCTGTCCCCAGAGCTCCTGGGACCCTGCCTGCCACCCAGGTCCCTGCCAGGGCACAGGAGGTGCTGCTCTGTGCATGGAGCTGATCCTCACCTCAAGCAGTACTGGCCTAACAAGGGTTAAGATTGCCCCCGGACGGCATTTTTGGTAACTGGGAATATAATACCAATTTAACCATTCCCTCAACCCCTGCTGAACCTGCCCCTTCTACGTGCACCTGATTTACACCACACCACCAGAACTGGTCCCCACCCTGGGATCCAGTTTAGTACCAGCTCTGCTGATGCTGCTCTGGGGGCACCCCAAGAGTCTCACGAGCATTGCCGGGCTCCACACCTGTGATGTTCCCTGGGCTTCATTGGGAAGGAGCAATCCCAGGAAAGCTGTTTTCATTCCCTTGCTTCTCTAAATCCCCCAAACCTTATGTTTAAGCCTGTCATCAAGCTGGCTATGAAATGGCATCGAATTAACCTGGCTGTGAGCACCTGTTTGCGAACGTGACCGTGCTGACTCTGCTTTGGGGTGTTTCCTAAACGCACCCAGGAGAGTCCAGACTCTCAGCCCATCATCCCAGTGTGGCAGGAGGCTTTGCTGGGAGCCTCCTGCCAGGGAGCAAGCCCTGCCTGGCTGCGGGCAAGGACCTACAAGCCCACAGGAGCCCGGGACAGGTGTTCCTGCTGCTCCCGCTTGTAAAGGCATTGCGAAGTGTGGGAGGGTGCCGGAGACTCTGTAATTATAGCCTGTGAATTTAAATCCCACAGTTTGCAGGAGTTCTGGGATATTTCATGCAGCGTAAGCTCAGCAACACCTTCGTGACAACATGAAGACTCATAAGTTTTTGCCTCGCTGTAGCAAGGTGTGAGCGTTCATTAACCCTCGCACCACCGGTGATGCTTTCTGTAAATGATGGGGAAAAGGAGAGGAAAAAAAAGACGAAAAGGTGAAGGAAAACACTCAGAGATGTCTTTAGTAGCCACAGAGCTCAGGGGAGGTCTTTGAATCATAGAATCATGGAATTCCAGACTGGTTTGGGATGGGAGGGACTTTAAAGATCATCTCGTTCCACACCACTGCCATGGGCAGGGTCACATCCCACTGGATCAGGGTGCCCAAAGTCCCATCCAACCTGGCCTTGGCTTGGCTATTCCTGATCCCTGCTTGGGTTTGTTTCTGCCTCTAAGCATGAAGCAGTAAATAAAGGGAGAGGTTCACGTTATCACTTGGAAATTTCTTCACCCAAATTGACCCCTGCTGTGAATACAGAGACACAGCTCCTGTCACTCTGCATTAACCCCCTCACTCTCGTCTCCCTTTTTTAAAGCATTCCCTTGATCTCAGTTTGCCTCCCACTGGGGAGAGCAGTGGTGCTCCACGGGTTGCTCACTAATATGTGCAAAGCGCTTGGGGAGGTTGATGTTTTTCCAGCCACGAGTATTAGTTATGCACGTTGTTTCAGCATTGCCTGTTATCTCAGCATATTTATTTAATAAATGCATTAGTCTGCACTACTTCAGAGGCCACACTGCCCTGTTTGCCACCTGCAGCCCCAGAAATGCTCTCCTTCCCCCTCCTGCCTGGGACACAGGCACGGCCTCGCCACCCCACCAAACCCCTGGGTGATGCTGATCACCCACAGTGCTCCTGAGCTCTTTGGAATGTAAAGGGAGCCTTGCTGGAGTTAATTCCCACAGACTGCTGTCAAGTACTGCTGAATTGTACCTTCAGCCACCTGAGATTTCCCTGCTGAACCTGAAACAGACTGAGGCTCAGGCTGACTCAAGTTTGGAAGTCCTTCCTTCACACTCTTATCATAACTCATAGAGCCAACAGGCTGTTTCCTCTGGAATAATAAATATGCCTTGAAACAGAGGTTAAAATAGGGCCAGAGAGTGCTGGGAGCACTGGGGCAGGCAGTGACATGTTCCTGTTGCTCCTTCACTCTGTATCAGAGGCAGCTCTTCCTGCTCGAGTGCTGCCCCAGGCCTCGGATGGGGATTTGGGGACTGATATTTTTGGCCCCTCCTGGGTGAGGGAAGCAGGAGGCAGGGCAGGAACCATGGTGAGAAGGTCTTTCCAAACCTCATAAAGAAACGAAGACTGTAGCTAAGTAACACCATTGCATAACACTTTGTCTTAAGCATTCCCTATCCTCAGTGGATGAGGGTGACCAGCAGATGGAAAGTCTCACTGAGGGACCTTTCCCCATTCCCAAAATATTTGGGTTTTTAGATTTCTAAGTGACAATGGAAAATGTTTGTGAATAAGATACTGAAGTGACAGGTGACAACTCACATGTACCAAAGCATCAGCTTCTCACACAGTTATGGGTTTTCTAAGAATTGGAAAAATTTAGTGTCTTCACATCTCTGCTCCTCTGTCAAAAATGACTGTGAAGTTCAAGAATGACTGTGGGGTATAGGCAGACAAACTTTCCATGACCACAGAAGGAAGCAAGAGTTTGCAACAGGCAGGTGAAAATGCTGGGTGAGTGATGCCTTCCTGTGAGCACATCCTTCTGTGCAGCTCATTAATACACCCAGGAGATGCCACAAAAATATATTTGAGCTTGAACTTCTCCTCAGCCCAGACGTGAGCGCTTCAGACCAGTTAGTCTTTAAAAATAACAGGAAAGCTGGGAGATGTTGGGAAGTCTTCTAGTGTAGCTTGATGGTACCCAGCACTTCAGCAAGGTCATGTTGCAGATAAATAGATATCTTTCCCCATCAGTTCTGGCTTTGCCTTTCACTGCATTCATGAGAGCAGAACAGCAGGTCTGAGCCTCCTGCCTGGGTGAAACTCCATTGACATGACTTGTGAGACTTGCACAAATGAGAGCAGAGTCCGACCTCTGGCTTTGAAGTATCCTTGTCCCAACAGATTTATCACCAGGGCCACACGAAGGCCTTGAAAGAGAGGAAGCAGTTCTGTTTCACAGCCCTTTCTTCCCGAAAGTTTGTTTGCAGTTGTCCTTTTATTATTATCTTAGCTCCAGCGATTACACATGTGGGGCCCCTCATGCTTTGAGGGCTGTTTGCTCTGACAGAATCCCAGGGCTGTTAATGAAAAGATTATTTGAAAATAAAAATCACTTGTTAAGTGTGTTTAGCTGGTTGTGGCCCTGGTACCAGATTTTAGTTGGGGACTCATTATTAGTCACTGCAGAAGGATGGGTGAGTGGGAGGCAAAGGGTTACGAGGGAAGGCTGGAGAAAGGAAAGATACGTATCATTAAATAAAAATGTGACCACCCATGATTACAAGTGTTGCAGTCCTCCTTTTAACAAGCACACACCGTACTTTCATTAACCCGGGCCTGCCTGAATAGCAGCCTGTCTGGCCCGAGCGGGCAGTGATTTTGTAAAAGCTGGCCTTAATGACAAAGACAGGCCACCTACCCTGAACTTTTCTCTATGACTTTATTCTTCAGCAGTGCTCAAGTGTAAATAAACTTGTTTACTCCCATCAGGATGGTAATGAGAACGAAGCCTTATTTGTTTCGCCACAATGACAAAGTAATTTGTGCGTAGCCCAAGCAGGGGAAGGGGGGCTTGGGGGGCAGCTCTGCTCTATGCTCCCTCCATAGGCAAAGTTGCTGCAGTCAGTGTTTTCCTTTGCTCTTCATTGTTTGCCACGGGTCAGCGAGGGAGAACTTCCCATCCTCAAGCTCCCACGTAGAGCAAGGGCTGGGGAGGGAAGAGCAAAGAAAACAGAGCAGTAAGTGAAGTGAGGAGTCAGACCAGCCTATCCGGGAGTGACTAAGTGAGAGACAAGGGGAGTTACCTGGTCAGGCTTGTGAGTCACTATAGAAAATGTACAGAGCAGCACAACCTGGTGCTTGCTTGGGTTTTTTCCACTCAGACTGGTGTCTCTGAAGCGTTAATGAATCACAGCAACAGCGCACAGAGGACGTATGGAAGGGGGAAGGGGAACTGAGGCAGGTCAGGCACAGGGAGCAGCCAGCACCGCTGAGACCCAGGAGCAAAGGGGAGAGGCTGGAAGGGGACAGGGCCTTTCCAGGAAAGATGAGAATGAAGTGAGAGTGTACTCATGGGTGGCTCAAGCTGACTAAAGCCTGCTGTGACAGAAAAGGGCCTTTCTGGCTGCACTCACTCTCTGTGTGTCCCATGGCCTCTCCCTTCCGAGGGTTTGGGCAGCCTGGCAGGTGAGGACCTGACAGATGGAAATCAATCCTTCCATTTTTTGGTATGGTTTGCTTTCAGCTGATCGCAGTGAACTGGAGACAGCATATATGGGAAAAGATTTGTTTTAAATATTAAAACAAGTGGTTTATAACTGGATTTTTAAATTGTTACTAGAACTAAGAGCAGAGATGGGGTAATGTGGTCCTGGCTCACTACCCTTAACGAGGCAGGCAGTGCAGATTCAGTTGCTGTTTGTTAATAATGTTGTTTTCCAGGAAGTTACAAATAATAAGTTTAGAAAAATAATTTAGAAAAATGCAAACAACCACCAACCCCCTCCACCACCCCTCAAAAAAACGACAAAACCAAACCAAAACAGAATTGAAGAAGGGGAGGAAAAAGGCAGCCCAGACAAAATACCCCTTGGCAGGATCCTCAGGAACCCTTGTCATCAGCTCCAGGCTCCTCTCCCAGAGTTGGGAAGGCCAGTGTGCCTAGACACTGGAGAGGATTTTGCAGGGGAGCCACCCTACAGGAAGCAGGTAGAGGACTGAGGGATGGGGAAACTGGAGCCCAATTCATAGATGCAGAAGTGGCCAGAGCTGTGCAGTGATTCCCAAGCACAGATGGATTTAGCAGAGTTTAGGTGTGTCTGGAGTGCAGCAGATACTTGGAAGGTGCTGAGGCACTTGCTAGGGAACAGAACTGTAAAATCCCTTAGGCCCTAGCATGTTACATTCCTGAGTTACAGACAAGTATGTGGTTTTACCCCACCACAGCATCGGGGTGCAGCCTGCTCAGAGCAGTCCTGGAGCACTCTGCGCTCACACAGTCAGGAGCAGGAACTCCCTAAGTGCAGCTGCCTGGAGTGGATAAACACCCCTGACGTGGGTATTTCAGCAGCATAAGTAGTGTCTCCTAGCAGAGCTTTGGCGGGGGGGCTCACATCCAAGGCAGCACCAGCTCAGCTGCCATGAGCTCTTGCCTGGCCTGTGCTCCTGTTTCACCTGAAACCTGTGAAGCCATTTCTTGTGGTGAATTCCATCCATTTTGCCTGTGTAAATCAGGCCATTTCCAGAATGTATTCCCTGCCTGACTGCAGCTGTGGAAGTTCTGCTCAGCCTTCCATTGGTGAGTCGAGGTGACTCTGCGGAAGAGCTCTCCAGCAGGCCATGGGTACACGGCGATCTCACTCCCCTATCGCGCTTCCACCGGGCACAGCCAACACTCACAGCTGTGACTCCGGGGCAAAACAGAAACAGTTAATCTGGGTAATAACACTTCGCTCCTCTGTAGCACCTTCTTCAAGCACCTCAAAGTGCTTTTCAAACATGAATGCGTTAAAGCTTTGCCGCCCTCCTGATGGAAGTGAAAAGGAAGGCAAAACACAGCTCAGCGATGCTACACAAGCTGGAAAACTCTCCAAATTGTTTCCATGGGGACTGAAGCGCAGCCCTCTCCGAGAACAGCGGCGGGGATCAGCCCACCCCTCCAAAACGCCAAGGGAGCAGGAGCACAGCCTTGACTGCTGGGAAATGGAAACCAGGGAGAGCGGGAGGAAGTCTGGCTGTGGAAAGATCTCCCTTCTAAAAAATGGATTTGTATAACTCCCTGGTGAAAGATGTCTGAAAACCAAATCACTGAATCCTCCTGAGCAAGCACCTGATCCGACTCCTCTGGGAAATGAGGGTTTGCATGAAGCTTGTTAATCTGTAAGAACCAGAAAGGCCAGGCGAGGCTGCGGAGCTGCGCACCCGGCTGAGCTGTAAAACCTCCCCGGTGCTGCACAGCATCCCCAATGACCTCGTTTTCCCAACTCACCCCAGCCAGCACAACACAACGCCCTTCCCAACACCGCCTCTGCTCTCGCTCAGGAATAACAAGTGTCACCTGTGAAACCTCTGGTACCACCTCACACGTTTGTCCCTGGGCTTTTACCCTGCGCCTGTCTCGTTTTGATGTTGTCTAGCAAGGAAAACCTGACAGAACCTCAACACAGGGAAATACAGGAACCACATTCCCTGCACAAGCCACCTCTGCTGCATGACTAAGGATGCAGATGCCCTCAGGCTGTAGAGGAACTGCATCAATGCCCAAAAATCACAGTATCTTTCTGCCCCTTTCCTGTCTGCTTGTCCTCACACCCGCTGTTCACAGAGCTGAATTTCTGGGTTTCCAGCTCTGCACTCTCCAATGACAGAGCTGGAGCTTTCACCTGAGAGCTGAGGCTGTGTCCAGGGCACAGGAATGTTGAGAGATTTGCTGTTATAAAAGATCTCAGAGCAGGAACCAGGTTATCATTGTTTCGGTTCTGAATGTACCAAGAAAGTGCTGCTTCAGAGGTGCTGGCAAAAGTGAGGTAAGGGCCAGGTCACTTTTCTCTATGAGACAGACTTAAAAAGGGAGAAAATGGAGGCAAAAATTAACATTTGGACTGGAGCTCTGAACCCTGAAAAGACAAAATAACTGCATGTATTTGTTCCTCTGAATGACGGGAATTCATCACTCTGACATGGCTAAATGTTACTTCCTAATTCTGATTTGTTTCATCCAGTGAATTGGAATAATTAAAGTGGTAGATCCAGCCTGGCTCACAGGCTCTCCAATACCAAACCAGAGCTAAATCTGACGAGCACCAGCAGGCAAATGAAAAGGCCAGAGAGATTATTAAAAATCAGTGTAACACCATAATAAGCACTGAGATAAATGAAAATAGCATAGTACAATTTAATGGTGGGGGTCTGTTATAAATTATTGAGTTATTTGTATTTTGGGATTGATTGCCACAATAACTGCCTTGCAGATGTTCCTGTTGTTAACCCTCAAGGCCTGGAGCAGGACAAATGGCTGAGACTATCATTTATAAAAATTACTCCTTTCAAGGCTTTTTGAGCTTGTGATTAAATATTGTCCTAAATGAGGATGGGTTAATGGTTTGTATGACTGGAATAACAAATGAAACTCATCCCCCTTAGCTGACCGTCAAAATGGGCAAGGGCATGGGAGGAGGAGCGTTAAGATTTGTCCTGCCAATCCAATTACCTGAAGTTTAGACAAGTCTGGGGTAAAACTGGGATAAATTTGAGAAGGCCTGTCCCACCACTGCTTTATAGAACACTGAAAATCGTTGCATGGCTTGATAAATGCATTTGTTTCTGCATGAAGAACCTTAAAACATATGTCCTATGTGGAAACAGCCAGTATGTTCCCAACCAGAATGACATGGAGGGTGGAATGGAGGGTGGAAAATTTGGAGAAGGTGTTGTATCAACACATGGGCTGGGAAGTCCCATCTGGAAGGTTTAACCCAAGCTACCAAGGCTAAGAGGAGATGAGAGACCAGCCTGGATCCTGTGAGCTGCCCTTACCACGCTCTCCTGTCCCTGTGCCACCGCTCCAGCTAAGGCAGGACCACCACCTGAGAGGTACCACCCTCTCCCAAGAGCACAGGGGCTTTTAACCTTAAATAAGAATTAAAGCTCATGTTCAGACACAGCCAAAAGATCGTGGGGACACAGCAAAACAGGATGATACAGCTGAAGTCAGAGGTGGTACATCTGTGTGAGCAGAGCTACCACTTCTCCCTGCACAGACGCCCGGCTGACAGACAGCAGAAGAGCAGCGCTGTTGCTGAGGCTCCTCTGAATATTTTGGGACTGATTAAATTCTGAGTGCAAATGCTCTCAGCAGTTTCCTTGCAAACAGCCTGCTGTTAAAAAATGTGATCAACAGCCTCTCAGGTGTGTTTTCCAGAATCTAAAATAGCCCAGATGCAGTGCTGTCCTTTATCGACCCCCAAACTGGGGCAGCCAAAACATGGGTGGGAGGACAGGAGAAGGAAGCTGGAGGACAAAACAGTGTAGAAGGCTAAAAAGGGGTGAGAGAACGAAAAACAGCTGAAATAGGGTGCCAGGTTAAAAACAGGGTTGCAGGCAGAAAAAAAAGCACAGCAAAAGGAGAACAGGACTGCAGTCCCAGAAGGAACGGGAGGTTCAAAAATGATAGGAAGTTCAAAAAGGAGTGTAGAAGGGGTGTCCAGGTGTAAAAGGGAGTGTCAGCATTAAGATTTGATTACCAAAACTGAGGGTGTCAGGCCAAAAAGAGCAATAGGAGTTTAGGAAGGGTTGTGATGCAGAAAAGGGATTGGAGGCTGATGGTGGGTAGGAGGCTGAAGAGTGGGGTGGGAGGCCAGAAAAGGAGAGTGGGACACCAAGGAGGGGCAAAGATGGGTGGGAGGCCAAAAAATAGTGGGAGGCCTGGAGGCAGTGGAATCTTGCAAAAGAATTGGAGACCAGGAGAGGTTAGGGTTCCAGGGAGAGTGAATGGGAGACCCAAAAGCAGGGGAGGCTGGGAGAAGTGAGACACTGGCAGAGGATGGGAGGTTGAAAAAGAGCAGGAGACCAAGAAGAAGTGGGAGGGGGACAGAGGTGTCCTCCAAGAAGGCTCCAAGTGCCATCTTTTCCCAGTGGCTCCTGTGTTGCAGCAAGGAATATCTGTCATCCATGCTAAAACTGGGGGATATAAATCAGACTAAAAAAAAAGAGAAGAAAAAAACCTCAAATGATGTAAGAATGAACCTCAACTCCCACCTCCAGCATCCAAAACCAGTGAAGGAGAGCAGCACATTAGATCAGGACCCAGCAAGAGCCACGAGGCTGCCCAGCTCCGGTGACATCAAACAAAACGGGAGAGGGGCTGGTGGGAGAGGTGCTTCTGGTGGCATTTATGGGCCTCTCGGCTATCGGGAGGAACAATCTCCTCGTAAAAGCCCAGTGCAACCCTGTAGCAACACCCTGCGATAACCACATGAAAGGCCGGGTCCTGCCCGCTGGCCTTTTGTCGGGGAGCTGCCGGGGCAGCGTGGAATGTCGCACGCAGCAGCCAAGCAGCCCAGGTTGTATCCTCGCTCCTCCCCGGGCTGCTCCGGGAGAAAACAGGGTATTTAAGCAGGCGGAACAAAGCTATTTATATCCGAAAGTGTTCCTTTACGCTTGGGAGCTGAGACTGTAGCCTCAGCATCAAAGATAACTTCATAATAGCCTTTTAGTGGAAATAACCCTTATTTACAAGAAAGTTCTGTCGCTAGGCTGAGATGTAAAACAGGAGCAGTAGATATTACTCATCATGCACTGGAAGAGTTTATTCCATACATGGCCTTTTCATAAGCTTCTAAAAGCAGCAAGTTCAGGTTAGAAATCATGGAGAAAATCTTGAACCCATTGAAGACAGTACAACCAATTTCCTTACTTGTGTTATGAAGAATATCTTAGGTTATGAAAGTCCAGCAGATTTTTTGATCCAATTTCTTTTTTATCATTTATTCCATTTTGATTACTTTCTCTAGAGCTGGCCAGTACAAGCAGGTTGGTGTCTTTTCTGCTCCTGGATAATTTAACTGTACCATTTCTATGCCTAAGAACACTGAAGACAACTACATGTTCTTTCAATGTCTTAAAAATAAAATAACCCACAACAAAAAGCAGCACAACCAAATGGCCTTTATCCCCAGTCCCAAACTAGTGATATTAATTGTCTATGTCCTCTTCATGGCTTTTGTAAAGTGACCAAAACTGGGGCAGTTAAATTATCTTGTGTTATTCCTTCAAGCAGGGAGATGCTGTCCAGAAAAAAGAGGTATAAATACCATAGATGGAGTAAGTTATTGCAACATCACCATCATTTTATCTCTGTGGTGTTACCCATCTTTGTTTCTTCCCTCTTTCTTTGCATTCAAGTACAAGAGCAGAGTTTTGTATTAAAAAAAAAAAAAATTAGATTCCGTTTTAATTTAATGAACCCAGAAGACAGGGAATGCCCACAGTTGTGTAGCAGATAGGCCACACGGTAGATACCTCACAGGTCCAACCAAATGGGCCACATAATACACCTTTTTTAAGTATCTAATGCATATATTTTTATTATTTTTTGCACTACTGCAGCCAGGTTCTCAAGTTAAGAAAACAAGGAAGTACTAAAATCTGTGTGGTTTTGTTGGAGAGTGTTTGCAACCTCAGACAAGGAGCAAAAGTTATGTAAAGGGCCGGGCACAAAGTTCTCCTGAGTAAAACACACCATCTAGAGGTGGCCACCGCTTCTGCAAGTGCTCCTCAATAAAATGCAGGCAGAAGCGATTAAACCGCTCACCGAGAAGGAAAAATCACCTTGATAAAGGCAACAAAGTGCCTTAATCACAACCTCTGCGTTCTTTGAAATGAGTATTTCCTAGGGAGTTTCTAAAAAAAGGCCATTCTGCACCAAGTCAAATAAGGCTCCTGTTTTCAAAGGCCTTCCAGAAAGAGAACCAGGTCACTGCTCGTGCCTCGAACACCTGAAGGTCACAGGAGGATGTGCTTTGCTCTGGGGGCTGTGGCAGGTAGGGATGCACAGATGCCTCTGCTGACACGCTCTTGCTTTCAGGACATAGCTCTGCAAAGATTTATCCAAAGGGGTGCAAATATGATAGGATGGCATAGAGGGAATTGATCTTCCTAAAAGAAAGAATAAATCCAGAAGGTGTGAAACTCCCAATGAAATCAGAAAGCATGGTGTAGGTGCTGCAGGGATTTGGGAGTGGCAAAGCATTCCCCTGGTCTGGTAGCAGACAGGAGCCTCAGCTCCAGCCCATGGAGAATCATTCCCTGCCCTGGTGACATTTTAGCCAGTTTTTGAGGGTCTCCAGGCTTTGTAGAGCCCCAGAAAGGAGACGCAGAGAGCTGAAATCCACCTTTTCCTGGTACTGGGGACATATCTGATTTTCATTAAACAGTAAATGGCTGGTGTTTGCTTGATTTTCTGTTATAAAGCAGGGTGGCCATGAAAGCCAAAAGGTGAGGATGGGAAATACTGTGCTCCACACTCCCTCCCACCCACCACAGGGGAATATTCCTCCAGTGATCTAATTGCAGGAACTGTCTGTAAACAAAAACCTGTTTTGAAACTCCCATATAAATAGCAATCACAGCATCTTGCACCATTTTAATGAACCCTGTTTTCTTCGCGTCAATCCATCTCAGGAATGTCAGAATCAGAGCATTTCCCCAGTGACAGCTTCATCCTTTAAACTCTGCAGATGAGAGAGCACATGGAGCAAGCTGTGCTGAGGCAGGATTAAGAGTTACCAGGGTGACACTCTGTAGTTTGGAGGATGCTTACAAGGAGCCTCGCAAAAGCACAAGACCTTCACTGGAGCTGAAGCGACACAGAGACCAAATTTGCCTCAGCTGTCACTGAAGTGGCAAAGAAGACTGTAAATTTCCCCACCTCAGGTCTTTGGTTCTATTACCTGTGTATTACAGCTGAATTCCTAGGGGCAGGATTTGGCCTCTTGCAGCAGGGATTTACCTTGGGAAGAGGGATGCTTCATACCTCTGCCTTGGAAGTGCTGAAGGTCTTTCCCTTCTATCAAGGTCTCCAACATATTTCTTCCCACAGAGAGGGAGAAATAACTGTGGCAGCAAAAGCCTTTAGCAGTTTTTAATTTGCCCACTATTGGTTGACTATGTCAGGTTTCTTTCCCTTTTTCTGCAGGTGCAAATGAATTAATTAAAATTTTCAGGGGGAAGGACTCCAGTGATACTCTGGGCATTTTAGGTGTCCACATATTTGCTCCAATCAGGTGATTCTCGATGGTCCACTGAGTGCTGGAACTCAGTCACAAAACTTCAAGTCACTGTCTCAGAAATTACTTGCCCAAACTTTGCCCCTTTAAGCATTCCCTGTCCCAGTTCACAAATTACTTGCTCACTTGCAGATCCAGGCCCAGGATTAGCAGACACCATACACAGCTGATGGAAAAGTAGATCCCCCAGCCTGGAAAGCTGTCCCACATCTTGAGAGATTTATTTATGGTGCTTTTTCAAGAAAGCAGAGATTTTTCATAAAACAGAGATTCAGCATCTACAGTTTTCAATGATGAAATAATTAAAAATTTATGAATACAGTTGCAGTAAGAAAGCAGTCAAATTGTCAGTAAGAGATGACAAGGTGCTGGGAGCTGGACATCTGGCTGGACATCCACAGTGGACTCCTGGGAGCTTGTTAAGTCCAGCTGGTGCAGCGGCGCTGCTCCATGTGGACATCAGTGTCACTTGGGGTTTTTAGGACAACAGTGACACCAGAGGGAGAAAAAGCCTTGTAAACCACAGGAAGGTACCTCGTCCCAGAAGCATAGTGGTTTCCCTCATAAAAGGACAGCAGGTGTTAGAGTGTCACTGAGGGACTTGACTTTGACCACAAAGCCAAGAAAAGGCAAGTGCCTTTAGTAAATCTCAGCTTCTCAGTGACCTCTGATGGAGCAAATCTGCCAAGGCTAAATTGGCTGACTTTTAGGCCAAAGCCAATGATTTATCTGTGTGGGTTAGGCTCAAATCCTGGAGGCTTTATTGAGATTAGAAGAAAACTTACTCAGCAGAGAGCAAAGCAGCAGTCAAAATTTGGCCTTTCTGAGGGCAGGGAGGTGTAGTGCTGTGGGAAGGCTTTGGGGAGGATGACACAGGGCAGGGAAGGGGTTGCAGTGCCCAGAGCAGGTCGGTGTGGTACATCTGCGCCCTGGTCCCAGCTTTGTGGGACTTGTGCCAAATTCCAGTCCTTTCCATGCGAGAGCTTTTGTTGGGAGCGGTCCTGAGGGGCAAACACGGAGGTGGGAGCTGTGCTGGCTTGTGTGAAGCAGCAAATCTCTGCAAAACTCCCAGTTCTGCAGCACTGGGTGAAATATAAATGTGTGTGTGTCAGGGAGGGAGAGGGAGAGAAGAATGCCTGGGGAGATGAGAAAGGCTGAAATGAGTCACTCCTCGTCTTTTTTGTCTAATTTGGTAGATAATACAGGGTGTGATGCTTCACTGCCTCCTCGCTGAGTTCCAGGCAGTCAATGAAAGGATCCAGCTGGATCCAGCCCTTATATGGTGCAAAATGAGGCCAGGAGAAGCGGGCCCAGGGACGTGCAGGCTGCAGGCATCTCAGCCCTGAGGTGAGATGTTCTTCTGCTGGGCAAAGGTTTATGGTTGTGACACGAGGCCAAAACTGGAGGTGTTCCACCTAAAAGTAGTGTTATGAAGTGGCATTTGACACTTTATATAAACATAAGCCCAGCCAGGGTGCAGTAAGAGCAGCAGGTGACAGCAAACAGGGTAAATCCCGAAATCCCTCCTGGGGAGCAAAGCACCCGGGGCTGTGCTGGGAGCGCAGGACGAGCTCCAACAGTGCGGTCCCAGCCAGGACGAGGACAAGGATGCCGAGAAAGGGGGATCAGGAGAGCAATGCTGAGAGCTCCCTAAGCAGGGCTGGGCTCCTGAATAAACGGGGCTTTGTTCTCCGAGCAGGATTTGGCTCCCTGAGCTTGACTTTACTTCTGAAGGCCGGCTTTGCTCACCGAGCGGGACTCAGCTCCCCAAGCCCGGCTTTGGTCCCCGAGCGGGATTTGGCTCCTTAAGCCGGGCTTTGCCCCCTGAGGCGGGCTCAGATTCCCGCGCAGGAATTTGGCGGGAGCCGCCAGAGGCCCGGCAGGGGGCGCAGCGCCGCAGCGCTGAGGGGCGGGGCGGGGCGGGGCTCCGAT
>WEKY01030231.1:703007-720605 GCA_013390045.1 Picathartes gymnocephalus
GATGGGCGGGCCCGGGGGCGGGGCCGGGGCTGAGGGGCGGGGGCGGGGCTGTCCCGGTGCCGCGCACAGCCCGCAGCACCCGCGCAGCGCCCGCAGCCCCGGGGTACCGTGCCCCGACCCCGCGGTCCCGGCAAGATGTGGCGGCGCTGGGAAGCGGGATGGGACGAGAAGAGGGAGCTGCAGGAGCTCAACTCCCGCCTGCGGGTCTTCGTGACCCGTGTGCGGGAGCTGGAGGAGGAGAACCGCTTTCTGGCGCGGGAGCTGGCGGAGCTGCGGGAGCAGGAGCTGATCGGGCTCCGGGTGCCCGAGCAGGAGCTGGCCTGGCTGCGGATGCAGCTGGAGGAGCTGAGCCGGGCGAAGCTGGAAGCGGAGCTGGAGCGGGACGGGCTGCGGCGGGAGCTGGAGGAGCTGCGGGCGCTGGGTGCCGAGGTGCTGGGGATGCGGCGGCGCCTGGAGCCCGAGCTGGCCGGGCAGCGGGCGCTGCTGGAGCGGCTGCGGGGCGAGTGCGTGGCCCTGGAGGAGCTGCTGCTGGAGCTGCAGGCCGAGCATGGGCACATGGCGGAGCGGCAGCGGCGGGAGGCGGTGGAGATGCGGGAGCTGCGGCTGAACCTGGCCGCCTTGCCGCCCCCCTTGGCCGGGCTGAGCCTGGAGGAGCTGGAGGAGACCTACGAGATGCTACTCAGCCAGAGCTGCCGGGAGACCCTGCTGCGCTACCAGGAGCAGATCCAGGTGCTGCAGGAGCAGGAGGCGCAGCGCAATCGGGAGAACCTGGAGCTGCTGCGGGAGGAGGGCCGGCAGTGCCGGCAGCACCTGGAGGATCTGCACCGCCAGGGCCAGGAGCTGTGCGCGCTGCGGGAGCGGCTGGAGCAGGAGCTGCTGGCCCTGCGGGACCGCCACGGCGCCGAGCTGGAGGAGTACCAGGTGGGTGGCACATGTCCCCCGGTCCCAGGACTCTCCCGCTGCCTTCCCGCCCCCCGGTGCTTGTTTTGGGGCTCCCCTGACATTTCTTCTGCCACTCGAGTTTTCCTTTCAGTTCTGGTCCATCGCGACATATGAGCCCGGTTTTCCCATCCCTCCTCCTCGCTCTGCTCCGGACGGTGCTAAAACCCCTCTGAGTCCGTGTGGTCCAGGGCTTGCCCACCCCACTTTGCCTCCTGGCAGTGGGTTTTCCCCAGGCTGGAAGAGGACGTGGCCCAGCAGGAGCTTTTTGCTGCTGAGCACTTCTCTTTGTGGGGCGGGGAGTCCCTTGGAGCCCCCCCGGGGATGTGGGGAGAGCTGGGTGCGAAGGGTGTGAATCAGCAGGGAGACAGTGACCCTGAGGACATCATCCCGGTGACAGGTGCTCCCTTCCCGACCTGCCCTCGGCAAGTGCCCAAGAGCATGGAGCTGGCACTCGGGCTTGCCAGGGCTCCTGGCAGGGTTGGCAGGAGCGCTTGGGACACGGAGCAGTCCCTGGGAACAAATGAACCGAGTCCCGGGGCCGTGGGACACGGCTCATCCCGTCCAGCCTGAGGCTTGAGGGTGGCCTGTCCCAGTCAGAGAAGCAATCTGAAACTTCTTCCTATTTTACACCCATTCCAGTGTGCCTTGAGCCTTGGGAAAAGCTTGTGGTCCCCAGCGCAGTTAAGAAAACTTTGAGTTGTTTAAAGGCAAGAAGATGTTGTAGGTGGATGTTGGTGTTGTCAAACAGGGGGTTACAGCGTCTGCAGCTGAGGATTGGTTTGCTGTCAGGATGATGTTTGGTGTAATGTGCAATCCCCTGTGCGTGGGAAGGGATCAGCTCCTGCCGGAACAGCGGGGTATCCTCTCATCCAGCTCGGAGTGGAGAGCACATATTAGATCATGCAGCCCATCGATCCATTTCCTGAGGGCAACATTTCTTTTGTTCATTGTTAGACCCTTTATTAACACCCTGCTGGAGCTCGGTGTGTGCCTGAACCGCGTGTGCTTTGTCCAGCTTTGTGTCCAGCAGCCCTGGTAGATTATGGAGATGTTGGCAGCTGGGAAGGGACTGGGACCTGTTGCTGTGTGCATGTCTGGTTTTTGTACTCTGCTGGGTTGTTTGGAAGTTGCATAGTTTGCAGATGCTGTGAACTGAGACAGATTAGGTATGTAAGAAGTAATCAGAAAGGGTCTTAACTTTTAAATATTTTTTTTTCCATTTTTGACAGGACAATTCATTCTCCCAATCACATATGTAAACATTCCCAAAGCTGTAGAAGGTGACATATGTAATTCCCTCATTAATTAAATCTATCCAATAGTCAAAACCAGGTGAAAATGTAAAGAAGAAAGAAATTTCATTTTTTCCACTTTCTGTTTAAAGTTTTTGATTTCCAAAACTTGGCCTTCTTGCTGTCTATATTTTTATTAGGGGTTTATAATGAAAGTCATCATTGCTCTAACTGAAAGCCTCTGAATACGGAGTAAAGAGAGCATATTGTATAGCTCGCTATCCATGCCACAAGTTTTTCTTCTAAAGCCAGTTAGAATGGCTTTTATTTAACTTCTTCAACTCAGCAAGGTGTTTTTAAACCAGTTATCTCTGTATTTGGTTGTATTTTTAAAGAATTTTCTTCAAAAGAGCGAGTGGAGCAACCTGTTGTAGACGACAGCGATCTATTGTAGAAGTCAAATAATCAAAATCAATGGATGCCCTTGAATGGTCCTGATGCAATGCTCCAAAATGGATCGTTATTTTGATACCAATATCACAGACTTCCCTATTGCTCTCATGAGCATTTGGCATCTTTAGATGTTACAGGAAAAATCATTTCAAGTGTTAGTAATACAACAAGAAGAAAAAAGTGTCTTGAAAATGTCTGACCATTTTCACCAGAAATTAAGTGTTATCTAGATATATATTCAAAGATGTCATAAGGTTTATTAATTCTGAATGATCATGTGTTTGGGTTTTAATGAGAAAGCCTTTCTCCAGTTGCCAGTCTCCTGTACATGAGAAATGAAATCTTTTGCTTACATCCAGGAAAAAAAATTACAGAATGCGTAGGAGCAGCTGTTTCAGGTTTCTTTCTTAAAACTAAAGCTTTTTTTTTTCCTCACTCATTTCTTCTACTGGTTGAAGTATGTTCAGCATGGGTTTTAAACTACTCTTTAAAGAGCATCAGTTCTATGCTTATTTATTGTAGAGTGTCACACAGAAATGATATGTATGTACAGATTAAAGTCAAGTTATTATTGTTCATTGCAGCTGCAATGGCAATTAGATTTATTCACATTTTCCATATATCATCCAGTTGCCTTATATGTTCATCTGTGCCTCCTGAACTGCCCTTATCCTCACTGAAGCTTTCAGCAATGTTAAATAGAAATAAGTATTTGGAGTTATAATGTAGCTGAACCAGGCAGGCAGTAAATCATACACTGGAAAATTTTCACTGGTCCTGAGTGCTAAAGGGATGAACTCTGTAGGTCTCTTACTTCCATAGTTTTAGCTGTGTGCTATGAGAATACCGATGCAAAAACTCCTGGTGGTTTGAAAACCCTGTATTATTTGGATGTGAAACCCTCCATGGCCCATCCTGCTGCTCTGAAGCAAGGCAGAGATTTTTGACTGATAGAATGAGTTCAGGATCAGTTTCTGTTTTAGTGTTGTGAGCTCCAGAGAAGGAGAAAACATCTTGTCAAATGAACATTTAATGTTGCTATGTCATGTGCCTTTTTCTATGTACCAGCTTCGAGCCAGCCAAGTGCGGTGTGAGTTCCTGCCCTGCTGAGCCACTGAATGAGCTATGGGATCAGTAAATAGTACCAGATGGAAAGGGCTGGGGCCTGGAATCCTCTCTTTATTCCCTTAGTAGATACAGCTTGGACAACCCAAGTAAATTCTTTCTCCCCTACTGCCCTTCTAAAATTTCCTAGTGCTGCCTGGGAAGGAACATATGAAGGGTGACAAAACAGTTTCTATTCTGTTACTTAGTCCTAGCAGGACATCACTGGGATTTGGTGTTATGGCTGGGAAACAGATCTTTCCAAGAGAGTCCTGTGTGAAGAGAACACAAGATCTGCCAAGTACAGGTTACCTTTTGCAAAATGGGTTTGTTGGCTTGCAGTATCCTGAGCTTTGATGGATTGGTTTCTGTGCTTTTTAGTGTGCTTGGAGACAGGACTTGAGACCAGTTGTCCTCTGCTTTATGTTTGAGCATCAGTGATGGATGGCTGGGTGTGACTGGCTGTCTGCCATGTCTATAGAGTGTCTGCTCCTGCTGGAATGAATTCCTCTGGAACTACTGCACAGCTGGCTGAGCTCTGTGGCCCCTTATGGTAATCATTAACTCCAACTCTTGGATCCCCAGTGTTCTCCAAACCCAGTGGGTAGAATCCAGGTGGCTTTTCAAACCCAGACTAGAGAACCTGGGGGTGAGGGATTGAAGCTCCTGTGGTTTTAGATAAGTTTGAGGATTCCCCCGTGTTTCAGAACTCCCCACGCTCTGTAGTCCATGTAGAAATTTCCTGTACAGATTTTTCTGGGACTGCAGCATTGTAAAGCTCTTTCTAAGAAATGCGTCCCCGTGTATAGGTTATTCTGTGTTTAATTGTGGAGGCAAGAAACATCTGAATAATTTAACTTTTGTACCAGAGCTCTTAGAGGGTGGTTTCCTTCTCCAAATTTTGCTGACTCCTGGTTCTCTTGCACCCTGGCCATTCTTGCTGGGTAGCCTTTTCCTTTTAAAAGCTGGGCTGTGTACTTTTCTCCCCTTTTCACCTCGGGATTTTCCATTGTGGTTGTGCTGTTCTTGAACAGGATTGTTACCTCAGAGCTGCTGAAGGTCTGTATGGCCATGAGATGATGGTGCCTCCAGTGGGGTCTGCAGGAGATGCTTGGGGGGTTCATGGTGCTCTTTCAGATATGTGGATATGATTTGTCTTCTGCCATAAAAAGGCAGGTTTAAGTACACTGAAGACTGTTGGCAAGGATTGTCGTGTAAAGGGAAACATCAGTGTAATCATTTAACAAGAGCTGCAAAGGCAAATGAAGAAAGAGATTAATGTGTTATATAGAGAACTGTACCCACATGCATAGGCAAATATAGGCAGCATCCTTCATAGAGCTTTCTTTTTAGTTTTACTTACCCCCCTGCCCCCCCCCCCAAAACTATAAATGTTTGACATGCCAGCACTTTATATTCTTAGTTCTTCTGCCTAGCACATCATGCTGGCATTAACAGCAGAGTCCCCCATTGTATCTTCATTTTTATGCTATTGTTCATACTGTGATACTGGAGCACTTGCTGCATATAAGTGATATATTCTGAGTTTTTTAAAATTAGACTATCAGTACCTTGATTTTCCAGTTTGATTGCAATGCAGTTGTTAAGATGCAATCTAAAATACAGTGTTGTGGATTCCTGTTCAGTTTCATACATGTGTATGAGGTTTTGCTCTGTAAATGACATTTCAGTGTCCCTGCATAGTGCAGAGAATTGGGCCTTTGTTGAGATTTGATTTCTGTCTTCCCAGCCTCCAGAACAAAGTGCAATCTATAGCATTTTAGTTAGCAAGGTTAGATTTAGTACAAATATATATATATAAATGGCAATTTACCCTTCATGTGAGAGGTAACACCAGTGATTAAAGCACTTTCTGTTCTTTTCTTTCTTCTGCCATTTAGTGTAAATATATATAACCTTATACATTTTATTGTGTTGTATAAGGTCATACTTAGTTATTGAGATGAAAAGGAGAAATCTTTTATCCATCTTCTGGGCAGCAGTTAGGACAGAGCTGGGTGGGCCTCAAAGCAGGTGTGCAAATACTGTAGAAAACTTGAAGGAACCACTGGAAGTTTACCTTTCACCTTGTGGGCACTGCAAGTATCTTCAGATTCTCAAATTCCAAAACTGGTTTGGGCCCACATGTTTGTGGATCTGAAAATACTAATAAGACTCTAATGGCAAAGTAATTGCTAAAATTTCTGATCTCAAGTGTGATTTAAGCATGTCTTAAAATGACCAAATGAGTCACATGTAAGCCACATTTATAAGGAAGTGTATTTTCCTTGCTATGTGTGCTTAGTAACTTTTGTACAGGGCATCTAAGTGGGTTTTACTGAAATATTTAACCAGCTTAGTAAGGCATAAAATGAACTTAGCATAAAAGTTGGAATAGTGTATTTTAGATTGTACATGGGGAGGTCATAGAGCTGATTTCTTCTGGTTTTTGAAGTGATAGAACACTGATGTGTTTTTGTATCAGATCTTAAGGCATTCAAGTGTACAGATTTTTATGTTCTTTCAAAACTAAAAATAATTTGTTTCTGTTCAGAAAATAATTGATGCCCTGGAAGAAGAAAAACAGTTCCTGACCATGTCAATCACGGATTACCTGAGGGACTACCAAGAACTCCTGCAGGTGAAAGCAGGTCTCATCCTTGAAATTGAAACCTACAGGTAAGATTTGTGGTCATGCTCTATTGTCTAGACAGAGGATAATTTAAATCCCTTTTTACAGATACAGGAGCCCCATTCATCCTCTTTCCAGCATTTAAAATATAGACACTGACTTTGGGAGTCTCAAGGCTCTAAGGCCAGTATAATCCATAGGAATCCTATTAACTTGGTGTTGTGTAAGGAACCTTCCTAGTCCTGGTCAAGTGGATATCAGATTGATGGGAATTTTGGGGCAATATTTGGTTATAAGCTGAGGAGATAATATCCCTAAATTGCAATCAATAAAACTTGAGGTCATGTAGTTGCCACCAACTTACATGGCACATTTCATTGTTTAAATATGTTGATTAGTGACCACCTGCAGCACTGATGTAACCAGTGAGTTCCCCATCCTTGTTGCAGTTGTAAGACAGTAGGAAGAAAGCAGAAAAGTCTTGTTTGATTAAGTCCTGGCTTTCTCCATCCTTGATTTGTTATGAAAACATGTTTAGATCAAGTGTGAAATAACAGGAAATATCTCTGCTAATGAATCTTCAGGACTGTTCATCTCTCTAGCCACTAAGTAGTTGTGGGGTTGAAAAGCCAGAGTAATTCTCTTGTTTGGAGAATCATGATGTACATGGCATAAAACTGATTTAGAATGAAAAAAATCCTAAACAACCCAAAAACGATGAACTGTAGGAAGATCCTTCTGGTAAAGATGATGTGGTTTTTTTTCTGCAAATAGCACAATATTTTCAACAAGTTTCATGGAGATACTGATCTTCAAATACAGAGAGATACGCAGTTCTTATTGAACAAAGGGATAGTTTGTAAAAATTTTATGTCAGGCTACTTCTGTATTTTTTTAAGGAGGCTGCCTCTGTCATTACCTTGTCTGCATTGGGTGCATTATTCATGTTCAACCTGTGTAAATAGACAGGGGTATTTCCAGTTAAATATGATACATGCTTCTGTGTCGTAAAGCATTAATGCTGTGTCCTGAGTGTGAAACAATAAGTCTGGATAAAGATAGCACCAGCTGAATTATGGGTGAGGTGTGTAGACTAAAGTGTGTAGACTATAATCCACTGATACCTATGAAATTTAATTTTAGTTAAATAACTGAAAATATGAGGAACTTGAAAGAGTAACTTCTGAGTAGCTGAGTAGGAAGTAGAGAATGTCTGTCTTCATGAAAGAGCAACAATGGTCTGTTGAAGATGCCTTGAGAATGTCTACAAGGAGGCACAGACCAAGGCTGGTTTCTGGATGAGTTGAAATCACAAACAGTGTGGGACAAGTAATCTGCAGTTACTTGATAAACAACAGTACCTTGATGTTTGTTGGTGGAGTGGGATCCCTTGGAAAGCCAATAGTGTCTGGAGCATTACTGTGGAAGTGGTAGCCAGTTGTGATCCTTATCTCTGTGTTAATTCTGTTAACTTCACTAAAAAACATGATTCTTATGAATTTAATCCCAGCTCTGTTGTTGACTTTCACTGTTGTTGTTAAACTTTCTCCCTTAGTTTATTCATCTGCAAAACAGGATTAGCACTGTCACAATAACAGAATTACCAGAGTTGTTTTGATGATTAGTATTCATCCAGAACTAGGAATGATAATGCCCAGATATTCAGTTGTTTGAAAACCTTGTAAGCCCATGAAATTCTGGAATTTCTCCAGAGCTGTATTCACTGATTATATGAGCATTATTGGTTTGTCTAAGGAGTGCCTGCCCTAAATGAAAGAACAATTCAGCATCACCTGCAGTGTGTTTGTTATCCAGTTAAGAAGCTCCTTAATCTGTAGGGTTTCTTCATCTGATGGATGTGAATGTAACTTGTATCACTGATGGCCTTGGCAAGGCAAATGTCAGTGGAAAAATGAGCATCTGCCCACTGAAGATGATGTATAGATGAGAACAGAGGCCTTGCTACAGATCAAAAACATGCTAATGCCAGCAAACAAAATTCTTTTAAAATAGCGGAAGCTGAAAAGTGATCTGTGTTTTTACATTTATTCAGTTTTACCTATTCCCTTTCCTCTTATTCTCCCTTCATTCAAGAAAATAGTTCCTTCCTTCTTATGTGTCTTTATCAACCCTGCTGTGGGAGGGGACCCAGTCAGTAAGGTTAAGTAGGAGAATTCTGGACAGCTCGTTCATGTACTTTTTCAAATCCTGTTCCTCTCCCACGTCTTTTTACCTGTGAAAAACAGGGCACGTGAACTCAGCTTCAGCTGGTTTTTACAGAGGATGCTGGCATATGCCCTTGTTATGCATACTGGACACAAAAGGCACCTATTCACACTCAGTGCAACATCCTGAACTTTCCATGGAGAGGTTCCCATGAAGGCCCTGGCATTTCCTCTCCTCCTGGCCTCATAGTTTAAGGGTGGTAGCTGGTCTTGGAACCTTCTTTGTACCTCCCACCCTGTGTTTTCTCTTTGTTTTACAATTCCTACAGTTCTGTTACAAGGTCAGTTCTTTCCATTAGTCACCATTGCTCCTGGAGTGGGAAGAAGGATCATTGTTGGAAGGAACACCCTTCCTTAAGGTCCAAGTGTATTTCCTCTCTGTCTCTGCTCACCCTTCCTGCTCTGGGAGCCGAGATCCACTCAGGAAGTGAAATATGTGTCTTATGTGGCTTTGTGAAGTTATACCTCATGGGAATCTTCATTCCTACACCCTCTTCTCACTGTTGAAGTAAATATTTATCAGGCGTCTCACAGTTTTGTTCTGTGTCCTTGGAACTTTGCAAAACTGCAGCTACTTAATTATGCTTAAGTTTTATTTCCAGAAAGAAGTGGTGAGTTAGTCATCCTGTAAAACTCTTGATTTTTTTAAAAGGAGATAGAAAACCTGCCTAGAATCAGAATTACTCTCAGGCCTTTCTCCTTAGCTAGCAGAAACTTTTCTTCACATAGCAGAGGCTCCCCAGAGCCTCTTCCAGTGGTTCAGGTATTGAGGTTTTCTGTCCTCTCTAAAATATGTTGTTGTAGGGTAAAATATTTCACTTTGAAATTCCAGTGTCATGAAGTGTTCTGTTCAGGTTACCACCCTGCATTCTGAAGAACCAAAGGCTGCATAACTTTTCTTTTTTATTTCCATGGTCATTGTTAGGATCTCTGAACACAGTTGCCAGGTGGACTTTCCACTTGTGCTCTTCCATCAACACTTTTGACCCTTTCCATACCTTCCTCTCACAGAGTCATGACCAGCATTAAGCTGAACTGCTCACCACAGCTTTTTCAGTCAGTCTCATTATTTCCTCTGCATAACTTGTACTATCCAATAGGTCCTAGTCCTGTATGGGTTTTACTTTGAGAACCCACTGAGTTTTCAACACCCAGGGAATTTAACATGCCGTTACCTGCTGTTCTTCACACTCCTCATCCTCCCATCCTGTGATGGAAAAAGGATGTAGAATGGCCTTGACCCTCCCTTCCTGGAGAAGTGGCATTTTTTTTAACTCCTTAGCAAATACCCAGGTTAAAGAGAGGATTAATTTTTACGGCCCACTGCCCAGCTGCCCCATCTCAGATTTTGGGTTTCTGTAGTTGAAACAAAGTTATTGCTGTCCTAAATAACCATAATAAAATTTGCACTACATCCTTTTGTTCTCTCTCCCCACCTCAACCACTTGATCTCCTTCTCTGGCTTTCATGGACTGGTTGTTTCTGTTGTCATCCAGCACAGGCTGATGAGTGTGTCCCTGCTAACTTTAGATAAATGACATTAGTAATGAGATATAAGTGTTAACAAAATGGGAGTATATGTCGTTTGGGACCTGATTTCCAGGAAGTAGCTGACATGGTTATTTTTTTAGAAGAGTGCTGCTTGGAGGAATGTTTTTTTAAATCATTATTATGACTGCTTAAAAGTTCATATAGTTGAAATTAATTCTTCAGGCAGTTTAAATTTAAAAGCAGACCTCACCACCAAGAGGTTATTATTAGGAAAGGGTGCAGAGGAATAGAGAAGCAAAATGACTTGCATAAACTCAAGCTGTGGTCAAGCTGAGACACACAACCTGAGTTTGCTGGCTCAGTACATTACACTGCTCTTTCTTGTGCCAAGCTCAGTTGAACATTTTCTTGGTTTTCTGATAAATTTGAGGTCATACATCATATGAAGTGTCCAGTAAAACACTGATTCTCCGTCCGGTTTTACAGAGGTTTCAGGAAGCTTTGCCTTTCACTTTCAGTAGTAATATTTCAGATCCAGCTTTCCTGTGGGCTGCTGCCCTTTGCCATATACAGTTACCTCCTGGAACTTATTTTTAGTGACTTCAGTTGCTGCAGCAACTGAACAACTGTTGTTTTAACAGCAGCCAGAAATCCTTAGTCAAACTCCCCACATTCCTGCTTTCCTTCGTCATGGTTAACACTTTCACTGCCTGCTCCTGGATGTGTTTGTGCAGCGTCACCGCCAGCTTCTCTGGCATGCCTGTCAGAGCAATTTGTTTGGCACTCACTGGCTTCATCAGATCAGATGTTTGGTCTTGGGAACATTATATGTGTTGGAGGGATCTAATTCCTATAAAGCTTCTCTTAATATGGAGAAAGATAAATTGCTTTTACTGTGGGGTTTTTTTGACTCACAAAATAGAAGGAAAGATGCCCATCTGAGCCTGTTTTAGATAGTTCTAACCTGGCTTTTCTTCTGGATCTAAACAAATCCATCATGGCAAAGACAACCTTGCTAATGATATTTGGCTAATGCCAAAGTGATCTCTCCTGGGAAGAGTGAAATATACAGGTGATGCTTAAAACACCTGCTTTGTTAATTTGGACATAAATGTCCAGCAGAGGTGTTTATACCCCAATCCTAAATGGCTTTCAGCTCCTGCTCCAGGGAGTCAGAGGCCTTGGCTATCACAGCCCTCCAGCCTTACTCTTGACAGCTTTGATGTTGCAGCTGTGTCTTATCAGTGCAGAACATCTGGCATTCCCAAACCCGGAAATGCTGAGATGGTAGGAGTAACATAAACCCACCCAAGTTACTGTGCTGACTGTAACATTCCCGTGCACAGGGAAAAGTAGCATTTCCAGGCTGCTGCACCGGCATTTCCTGGAAGTACGGGAGCTGTTGGAGAGTCACTGCCAAGAAGGACAGCTGAGGAACAGGGACAGAGAGAGATGTCATTAAAGGAAAACAAGCAGTTTCTGTCCCAGAGAATTTTCCTACTCCTTTTTTGTGAAATGTGTTGTGCTGATTTCCAATGGCATAGGAACTAAGAATAGTTAATTTAACACTGTAAATTGTTTCTTCAAACACTGTTTGATGGTGGAAGTTATGCTTTCCTTCATTTTTAATTTGAAAAGGATAGAACTTGCAAATCCTGCTGTAATAGTTCCCTCATATCACACTGCAACACCACCTTTACTACTCTGTTACAAACAGGAAGGTTGCTGCGAATATTTTTTTTTTTCATGTTTGCATTTTCTTTATAAAACATCTTGCCCAGGGAAGCTGGGCAATCCCTGGAAATGTTCCAGGCCAGGTTGGACAAGGCTTGGAGTAGCCTGATCTAGTAGAATGTGCCAAGTGCAGGATAATATTTTCAGTTTCTAAGACTTATAAATGTATAATATTATGCGTATTGTTCCCAGTATTTTAATGAAATGCCCTTTGTGTTTTGCAGAGCTTTGTTAGAAGGAGAGAGCAAGCAGTGGATTATATGGAGAGAAGAGCATGCAGGGAAATTGCCTCAAGGTAAAATATGAATATTAAAAAATTAATTTTGAATGAAATTAAATATAACTGGAAATTATTATGTTAGAGTGTTCCTGAAGTATATTTTATGGGTGTATTGCAAAGTGAATATTGAATTAGTTTTGAGTGTTAATATTTTAAATCAACATATTGCTCTCCTATATGAGATACCTTATAAAATCATGGCTTAAGTGGAGAGCGTAGGGAGCGATGTTCCATAGTTCTAAAGAACTTTTGGATGCCCGTAGGTCTTCAGAGAGTTTTGCAGCATAAAGCAAGAGGTGTTTAACAGAACATGTAGTTAAAACCATGGAGTTCATCATCCTGAGGCATTGTGAGTGTTAAAAAGTTCACATGGGTTTAAAGAGATATTTTAGCAGAGTAATGAAAGACAAATCAAAGACTTACTAAACATAAAGATACCATTTCTATCTTAGGAGCTGCAAATCTCTGGAGGCTGTGAGAGTGTGTGAGGGAAGTATCACTATTTACTTGCCCTGTTCTTATACTCTTCCCTGTGTATCCACTCTTCGTCCCTGCAAACAGGATTTTAGATAAGCTGGACCTTCACTGTGACTGCTGTGGCCACTGTAATTAATAACAGAATTAATCTGGGTTATACTTGTGAGTTTAACAATGTGGGGTCCTTACTGTAGCCCCAGAAGACATTTGAAAGCTGTGTTTGTATCAGGAAATTCAACAGGCTCAGGCCTAGGCTGAAATGCTTACACAGATCTGCCTGTGCTGGTAAATTGTGAGCACTGCCTAGATCTGGACAGCACAGTTTGGATATGGACTAGCCAGTACTTCTGCAGACAATGCTCAGGCATTTTCACAGAATAGGGAAGGAGTTACAGGAGTAATTACAGAAATAATACAGGAAACACTACCAAAAGTCAGAGGAGACGTGGTAGCTTTTCAGGAGTAGGAGATGTGGGTGATGCAGTACTGCTTGGTCTTAACTGTCAGATATTCCTGGTACATTTTACTAATTTCTATAGATAGAGCCTAAAAGGTTCTTTATTTCTCTCTCTTGTTGTGCTTTGTTGTGTGGCTATGAAGGGTTGTATTTGTGTTTGCAGTTTCTAGTATGTGGTGGCAGGTGTGCCATTAAATGTCAGTAGGAACTGAGAAACTTCAGGCCACTTAGGCTAATGAAGCAAAAACCCCAGCCTATAATATTAACATACATTATTTAATAAGAAGTTGTAAATGAGCATCAGTGTAAATGGGAAAAGTCTAATTCCTCAACAAATGCCACAGTACCCAGTAATGCACAACAGGTAAAATTAGCAAGAACTTGCAACTTGAGAAAAAGCTTTGCTTTCAGTTTTAATGTAATTTATGCATAGACTTAATTAACAAGCAAAACCTACAGGAATGATTTTACAAAGCTCTACTGAAAACGAAGATATTATTTCTTTCAAAAAACATAGTGCACATTTTCTTAGTTCATGCCCTCTATTTGATACTATTTTAGATACAAACCATTATTTTAATGCTTGGTCACCTGTGCTCTCCTTGCAGATATTATAAACACTTCATATAACTACACTGATACTTATTCTGCTTATCAAGAAAGAAATAGAAATAAAGCTTCACCAGCTGCCAGGATCACTGACACGAGGCACAGAATGCCAGTGACAAATATGAGCAGTTCTGCACTTTACTCAGCTCACTCCACGCAGGCTGGATCACACACAGCAACGGGACGAAGAACTCTTGGAAGGGACCTGCTTGGTTCAACATATCGCCCTTCAACAACTGTTACAAAGGATGAAAGGATTGTAACAGACCACAAAGAATTTAGAACATTTACTCCAGACTACAGTAGCTGGAGAAGCACTGAAATGCAGCAAAAAAGGATTCCAGAAAGAAAGAAAACAGAAGTTACAACTTCATCCACAGTATCTTTTTCAAAAGAGTCAGCACATGCTGAAAGATCAGACAAGGACCACAAGCCTGATGCTGACAATACAAGAACAAAACCAGGCTTCACTAGATTTCCAGCTTATGAGCTGATTACCAATGCAAAACCGTCTAAATATGAAGAAACTATAATTGAAACTCGGACCACCCTAAAAGACAAAAGAGGAGGGAGCAAACCAACTGACGAGAAGACATCTCTGCTGAAAGAAAAAGGTAAGCTGGAGAAACAAACAAAGGATGAGAAAAGGAAAACAGATGAGAAATCTTTCATAGAAGAAAGTGTCGATTTTGGGAGGAAGACTGAGCAGAAAAAATACATCCGTGAGGAAGTTAGCCGGAAGGTAACAGCGAGTGATATTTCTACTGCAAGAACTTTGAAAAGTGAATCAACCAAAAAAGATGCAACTGTGTCCTCAGAATCAAGAAGCAAAGACATCATTGAGGTACCAATCAGTATTGAAAGGCCTGCTCCTGACAAAGGACCTCAGAGAAATAAAGAAATAAGGGTACAAGGTGTTAAAACTTCCATAGGACGAGAAACAGATGACCATATAACTCAGTCTGCCGAAACTCGCCAAGTGAGGATTTCAGAAGCAGAGTCCAGTCTGGAAGGCGAAGAGCAAATTAGGGATGGAAGCCATAAAATGGGAACTCTGCCAACTGAAAACATAGCAGAGAATATTGTTGCTGACATTCTTAAAACTTTCACGCAGTCTTCTAGTTCACAGATATCAACAGACACCAAAGTGACCTATTTTGATAAGAAAGAACAAGAAGATGAAGGGAAAATAAAGACTGAGTTCACAGTGCAGTCTCAAGTTAAAGAAGACATAGATATTTCTGATGAAGGTGACTTAGGACAGTTATCAAACCAGGATGTTAGAAAAGTGATTCGAGAGGGCGTTGAGGGAACTCCTTCCAAAGAGGAGATAGAAGATATTGTCCATCATGGCCTGAAAGAAAGCGAGAGCGGAAAGAACGTGTCTGTGAACGTGGAGATTGTAGAGGAGCCACTGGATTACACCACCGATGATTTTACAACACCTTTTCAAGTAGAAGAAGTGGAGGACTCATTCCCTGAGAGAGAGAGGCGTTATGGTGAAGAGGAACAAAACATCACCTTCGCGTACGAAGACGTCAAAAAGAAGAAACCGCGCCATGAGAGCTTCACTCACGTGGAAGAAGTAACCGAGGAAGATGACTCACCTATTGAACAGAAATATTTTGTATCTGTTCCTGATGATCATCCTGTTTTTAATGAAAAAGATGATGACTCAGTATATGGGCAAATTCATATTGAAGAAGAATCAACTATTAAATATTCTTGGCAAGATGAATTTTTGCAAGGCACACAAAGTAAGAGAGAGGAAGGTGTGAGCTCTCCAGAAGAAACATACGAAGTGGTAGGGGAGGAAGCAAGTGCCCATATTTTAAAAGAGCATCCTGAAGGTGAAAGATCCCATGTTGAATCCATTGTTATTGAAAAAGAAATCAAAATTCCCCATGAATTTCAGGCTTCGATAAAAGGGCTTTTATCCAAGGAAACAAAGGACCCTAAACATCAGCTGAAGGAAGCTTTGGAGCAGTTGGAGGGCAGTCTGCCAGAAAGTGTGAAAGAGGAGCTCTCTGCATTAACAAAAGATAGCAAAGTGGATGCTAGTAACTTGGCATTTGATATCAAAAAAGTTGATCAGACGGAGGAGGGGGGCTCAGTGACAATTGTTGCTGAAGTCAATCTGTCCCAGACCCTTAATACTGATGAATTTGATGTAGATCAGCTTGGTGAAGTAATCACAGGAGAGAAGGAGAAGGCAACAATACACTCCCTGAAAAAAGAGAGCTCGGGTTGGAGCAATGTAGAAGGAGATGTTTCTTCCCACAGTGATAAATACACTCCTTTTGCTGACCAAGAGATCTACAGCTCATCCACGACGAGGCGGAGCGGTGGCACTGCCTATCACACCACTGAAAGTGTTGTTTATGACGGTTCAGTTTCGGAAACTGCAGAATATGGAGAAGCTTCTCACTCATCACAATCAGCTGGTGAGACCAAATCCCAAGGGCGTGTCAGGGTTGGCCCAGCAGAAGTCCAGGGCTTTGAGCAGGTCCTGTATGAAGGACCTGGTTCTGAAATGCTGGAGCTCAGTGCTACAGAAGATCTTGTTCAGAGACAGGGAGCATCAGAATTCAGCCAATCTGTGAAGCACTTTAAACTGGGCCCCAAGGAAATCCAAACCACAGAACAAGTCATTTATACAGGCCCCATTACTACAGTTGTAGAAGAGATGGATTCTGGAAATCTTTCTCAGAAGGTTTCAACAGACTTCAGCAGGGCCACAAGACGTGTCACAGTAGGATCAAGGCAAGTGACTGAAGAAGTCTCTTTTGAGGGCTCAGGTTCAGACTCTCTGGTGCTCAATAGCTCAGATGGCCTTTCCCAGGCTGAAGGGGCTGTGGATGTCAGCAGATCAATGAGGCACTTCAGGCTGGGCCCAAGAGAGGTTCACACTGAGAACGTTATCTTTGAAGGACCCATCTCTGGTAAAGTAGAGGTCAGCAGCACGAGGGATTTCTCACAGGCAGAAAGTTCAGTCAGACAAATCCAGCTGGGTCCCCAGGGCTTTATGACAGCTGAAGAGATCATTTACCAGGGGCCCGTCTCTGAGCACACAGAAATCACTGAACTGGAAGACCAGACCCTTTCAGGAGGCTCAAGAGCTTTCAGGCACATTAAAATAAGTCCTGCAGGAACTCATTCTGAGGAAATAATCTTCTCAGGACCCATTGCTGGAGTGGTGGAAGACCTTTCACAAATAGCAGAGTCATCTGAAAGCAGCAGCTCTGTGAAGCAAATTAAAGTAGGCTCCAGGGAAAAAGCTTACACCTTCCAAATGGATGTTTCCAATCTGGGTGGAATATCTGCAGTGAAGAGTGGAGAACAGCAAGTGGCAATGCTGGTGTCCAACAAGCAAGACCCTTCTGCTGGCCAGCCACAGGTCATCGTTGAAAGTGACCAGCTTGCAGGAAATGAAAGCACAAGAAGTGGCTACGTTCTCTCCAGTTTTTCCCAAGATCAGAGTGAAAAGGTGGTGGAACAGTCATTTTTTGATCAAACTGTGCAGTTGCAAAGAACGGTCGACCAAAGGTCAGGTACTTCTGAAGAGAAGAAGATCGCTTTTGTCTACCTGGACCATGAGGAGGAAGATGAGGAGGATAATGATAATGATGGACAGTGGTTCTGAAAGGACTCTGGGATGAAGCCTACGTAGCCATTTGTTTATACATATTTTTTATTATCCTTTTTTTTTTTAAAGAGAAAAAAAGGGATGGGGAAAACACTCTAACTATTGAGATTATTAATGGTGGACTGAGAAATATTGAATATAAGCCTCTATTCAGCACATTTTATTTTATTGGAAATTTTATTTTTGGGAGAGATCATGCTATTAATATTCTTTCCTCAGAGTTCTGTGTCTAATATTTTCAGATTTTTCCACCCTTAGAAACAAGAATTTGCTACTGGGGAATTCAAAGAATTCTAATTTTTTTTTGTTTGTTTTA
>WEKY01030232.1:3278-112004 GCA_013390045.1 Picathartes gymnocephalus
GCATCCTTAAGGGGTTGGTTTTTAATTTGTCTTGAAAAACAAAATATTTGGAGAATTTCTTTAGATACAAAACAAAGATAAGGTTATGTGGGAATTCAAACTTTCTTTCACCACCACAAGGAATAAAAATTTTTTTTTTTATGAAGTACTGATATAAACAGAATTTCTGGGTCTGTTTTGAATGGCTTAATTTGTTTTAAGGTGGAGATAATCAGTCAATGAAAATGCGTTCATCTGATCTGCAACCTACTTCCAGTTCTCATTTCCTCCTACTAGATAGATTTGCCTGCCAAGCATCATTTTGGTGAGTTTTTGAGATGCAGGAACTCTCTGAAAAAGATTTTACTTTAGTTGCCACCCAAATTATTTCAATCCATGTATGCACATGAAAGAATACTGTGAATCACTTGCCTATTCAGCTCTTCTCCAGTTCTGATTCCCAGCAGCACTGACAGTGATAACACAACAGTACTTTTGGTCCCAAATTCAGGTTTATCTACCAGGAATTACTACTGCTGTGTCTGTTAAAGCTTTCTCAGTTGTAAAAAGAAAATCAATATTTATTTGATGCTTGCAGCTGGAACCTACACTAGGTAGAAATGTAACAATATTGCTGTTGTCAGCATAAGTCCAGAACTGAGCTGACAAACAGAAATTCAGAGGAATGACTGAAAAGGCTTGTTAGTATGCTTGCCCTTAACCCAAGGAAGAAGTGAGCATTTGAACATAATCAAAAATGCTCTTCAAGTGGAAGATTTTGTTACCCAGCTCTTGATATAAGGGGATTTAAAAAAAATATATGATCTATTTGTTAAAGAATTTATTAAATGTAATATTTGGAAGGAGGGCCTTAAAAATGTGGAATAATGCTTTTTAACACTTTCCCCCATTTGGTTCATTAAAGTAATTCATTTGAGTGAGAGTGTGTGCTGCTCTGCTGTTTTTACTTTTCTCTTCTTGCTTGTCTTCCTGAGGAGAGAGAACCAGGGACTCCTTCAGTTCCTGTCTTTGATCAAACCTTGCTCTTTTCCTGAGAATATCAGAATTCTGGGCCCTCAAGTAAAAGTTTTTCAGGCTTTGTTTTCTTTTAAATACAAATATATTTCTAACTGAAGAGTCCTGTTTTCAAAAGTGCATCACACCCTTTAAAAGAAGATTTTAGCACATCTGTAAACAGGGTTTGGTCTCTTTTCAGGTTGAAAAATTCAACTTCCCTAAATATAGATAAGATAGTATTTCTGTGCCTAATGTAAGCATGGAGTCATGGGAAATTAATTTCTTGAAAATAAGGAAACACCTAAAAATCATTGCGCAGAATCTGTCACAAGCTGTGTCAGAGAGATTGGCATTGGAGAGATACTCCTTTCTTAGCATCTAGAGCCTATCTGCAGGTTCATTTTGCTACAAAAACCACATTGCTTGTACAGGTATTCCTTCAGCAACATTTGTCTGTCCTTCTTGTATCAAAGACTGCATAAAACTGTGAAAGCAAAAATAAAAATGTAGATAGAATGGATATGCAATGTAGAAAACGATAATAATTTGTAAGAATGGAAATCCTTCCTAGAGAAGCTGTGCCCTTGACCCTGGAAGGAATCCTGCTTGAGCTACCATAGCTCTTGGCTCTGTACAGAATGAGAGGCAGAGGCACAGTCCTTAGAGGCTCACCTGGGAGAGCTCAAACCTCCAGGGGAACAGCAATGTCCTGGTTCTCAGTGGTCATGTGAGCCTTGGAAAGCAGCTCCTGACAGTGAAGGCAGCACCTCGCAGGGGGAGATCAAAGGACAGGTGAGAGAGTCGAAGCAAAGCTTCTGCCAAAATATCTGTTCTGTTTCCCTGATCCTTTAAAAACGTGAAGGTGGGAAAAGCTGGTCATTCGTCAGTTCAGTGGGTTCCACCCAAAGAGTATGGGAAAGGAAGTTTTTATTTACGGACTTTTAAAAATCAAAGACATGCAAATTTGGGAGCAGGAAGGTGAGGTAAGGTGGTGTGTGTGAAATCATTTGTGCTGACTGTAGAAACAGTGACCAAATTAATCAGATCCAGATGGCAACATTGCTGAAGTTTTGTTTCAAACTATAGCTCTGATTTGCAAGCTAACACTTTCGTTGCAAAGACTTGGCTTTTTTGGTCATTTTTTTTAATTCTCCAATTTTAATTTTGTTCAGATCAAATGCTTTGGATGTATTTAGCAAAAATGTTCTTACAGAGAAAGAAATATTTAAAAATATGAGGGTTCTTCAAACAAACTTTCTGCAAAGTTGTCAGAAACCCACACGACTGGCTAAATTGTCAGGTAACTTTATTTCCTGTGAGAAGGAAGCTGGATATAGATGGTAGTCGTAAGATGATTCATATATTTCTTGCTCATCTCCCAACTGCGTCCCTCCTACATAAAATACAAGATGCAGGTTCTCTTACGGATATCTGTGCAAGTCAGTCTCACACACGTTTTATTTCTGTACACACATAGATGAACAATCCAGATATAAATAGATTAAAATAGTTTGACAAGGAATACATTTCGTAGAATTTTAATTGATCCAGTTAATCTGCATTTCTGCTCACTTAAACCAAAGAACTCAAACAAGATCCTTGAGATTATTTTATTGTAGAGTTTAAAAATGTATGATTTTGTGCCACATTTTGAGGATTAATATATGGCAGTCTCTTGAACATAAGCAGAATGTCTTTGTCTTTCAAAGGAGCATAAGCATTTTAAAAATACAAAATAGTGCTGAATTGATTTACAATGATTAGAAATGCTGTTCAGATAGCCTCCTTTTTGGCAATGTGCAACTGTAGTATCTGATGTGTAAATACTGTATTCTGAGCACAAAGGGTCCAGTCCTGCCAGCTCTTCCATTCAGACAGTTCCATTAAGAGAAATAAAAATTTTCAGGTGGGATTAAACTTCTCTACACTATACATAAATATTTTCTCATATTAAGAAGATAATGAGTAGACTTTTTTTTTTCAAATGTATGAAAAAGGAGGAAGATCTTTGTTCTTTCTCTCATAAAAACACAGTTTTTCAATGCATATGTCATTTAGTAACATGTCAGTCAAGATAGGAAGGATAACAATCTTGTAAAAACAAGCCTCCAAATAATATTTTAGTATTCAAGAATGGAATGCATGACACTGAGGTACATTTATCCTATGAATTGGCTTGCACTGAAATTGGGAATCATCTAATATAATAACAAAAAGCTCCTCCAAAGGATAAAGTGTTTCAGCTGACAAACTAGCAATTACTCACACAGACTTTTCAAGTCTGTCTTTAAATAAAACATTTGTTAAAACATTACGCTATATGCCTCATGTCATCCACAGTGAGATGAATGCTGCATTACCCTCTATCAATTACTTTAAATTAAAAATATTTAAAAGCATGTTGATGTAGCTGGAACTTCACAGGCTTTAGATTTTTGGAACAGTGAGATTTACTTTTTGGTGATGACTAACAAAGACTAATGAAATGGGTGTATTATTTAATTTGAAGGCTGCAGAGTTTTATTCATTCATAGGAAATCTACATCCAATTTATACTTCATAACCATCATTGATCATAACTGCTGTAATTGCAGAGCCAAATAAAGCCAGATTGGATTGCCTTTACTTGCCCCATTGTTTTCTGCCCCATGCACTGGTTAGATATTTACAGTAGTTGTTGTGATTCTTTGGTTGTTCTTTTTAGCACTCTGGCTTTCGAATAACAAGGCATCATGGCCAATGAATATTACCAGAAGGCATCAATCCAGTCAGTTTAGCATAATTTATTAGGCAGCACACAAACTAATAATCTATTCCTGTGTTAAATATTATGGCATTGAAGAAGAGAAAGATCCCATTTTTTAAGCTGAAAGAACGTTCAAGGCAGGGTTTGTTGAAAGAGGCCATATATTTAACTTAGTTAATTGTTATGGTTAGAAATAAGATTTGCACACAGCTTCTTGTACTTGAACCAGTGTCCCTGAAGAAGAGAGCTAAAGAATACCATATGTACCTGGAAACTTCTCTTTTTTCTGCCCTCAGGGGTACCACCTGGGGTAAAAACAGTCCTTTGGACCTTGCTTTGCTAGTGTCTTAGACTGACATAGCAACAACCTTACTGTTAAAGCTGCATGTGCATCCACATTGTATGTCAATATCTGGTGGATGTATAAGGTTTGGCAGAGTATTGATAGCAAGCACCCTATCACCTGCTAAAATCGATGGATTGCACACTACTAAATCCTTTAGGATAATTTGAAATCTGAATGTGAATGCCTTGCTTACCAAGGACATTCTGCTAGAAACTATCCAAAATTATATCTCAAATTAAAGCAATTAAAGTAAAAAAAATGTATCTTAGTCACCACAAATGAAATAGATATGAATTTCTAACCTCTCTAAGGAACAATGGGCAAAATTCTGTTGGCAACACCTGGCGTTTGTGGTGTATTTTGAATCTTAAGGCACAGCAAGTGGAAAGTCATTATTAGGACCAAGCAGTCTGTGCCATTTATTTATGGTAACACGCACTGTTTTTCAACATATCTATGATAAAAGTCCCACTGTATTCTGTTCTCGTATTAGTCTGAGTATGTAGAACTACATCTCAATCAAAGCTCTTTGCTCTTGCTCTCATCAAGAGCTGTATTTCCTGCTCACCTTAACTGCAAAAGAAGTCAGCTGAAAACCAGATCTGTCTGGGGCAGGGTGGGAGGAGAATGCAGCAGGGGGTGCTGCCATAAGTGTCATCCTCACACCCACCTGCCAAAAAGCCCCAACCCCATAACAAAAGGGTGACCCTGCTTTCTAGCTGCAACTCTCTCAATAGACATCAGTGGAGGAGTCCCTTTTTTTGATTGCTTGATTACTCCCTCAACAAGGAATTGGTGTATTTAAGACTTGGGAAAAAATGAAAATTGAATGAAACCTCAGCACACGGAATTGCTAAGGGAACAAAGCTGGACTTTGGAAGTTTGAATTTCCTCTAGTCCAGGAAACCTTTTTCTTGTTTTTAAAGGTCCAATTTAAACTGAGGAAGGGGTGATTTTTACAAAGTTGTGGCAGCTTATAGAAGAGCTGAATGATAGCACAAGGGAGAGTGGCTTTAAACTGAAAGAGGAGGGCATAGATGAGCTATTTTAAAGAAATTCTTTACTCTGAGCTTGGTGAGGCCTCAGGACAGGGCACCCAGAGAAGCTGTGGAGGCCACATACCTGGAAAAATGTTCAAGGCCAGGTTGGATGGCAACGTGGAGCAACCTGGTCTAGTGGAAGGTGTCCCTGCCCATAGCAGGGGGTAGGAACTGGTCCCTTCCAACCCAAAACATTTTGTGGTTCTATGAATAGTGAAACAAAGTTATAGCTACAGAAAATTAATTCTCTCTGGACTCTTCTGGATGTATTTTTGGCCATAAAACCACTTACTAGTACTCAGCAAAGATGACGTAAAATTGTGCTATTAGAAACTTTGTCTGTTCTCACAGTGTTTTATAGAAGCTTTCAAACATGTAAATTACCTGTTCAGAACGTCAAAACTTCAGCTTCCTTCATGGTTATTAATTTATAATCACTTTAGTTCACTTCCATGGGATAATTTAGTATTCTTTGAATTTTTAATATCTTTTCAAGATTTATATTTATTATGTGTTTATAACATTCTGTTTGAATGCCATTAAGCAGTGTGGTAACAAAATAATGTAGTATATCTGCTACAGCATATTCAATAATGTATACAATTGTTTCTCTGAGAAAGAAAGAGGCCTTGGGTGTTGAGAGGCTCTAAGCAGGAGACTGTACTGACAGAAGGGAATTTGGGATAGCAGGGTTCCTTGAAGGTCCCCAAGAACAAGGCCAGAATTTATTTTTAACAAGTTTACTATAATTGAAGCCAGTAGCTGCCTCGAGATAGCATGACTCCCATTAAAAAAAAATTCTCAAGATTAGTACATAGAAACTCACAAGCAAAATTAAATTGTGAGCTGAGATGGTAAAGTATATCATCAAAAGTGACATGCACCCAGATCAACTCTTAAGAAAACATCATATATTTCTTACATATATATATAATCTGCTCTCCCTCTCCTACTTCCCTTCTTTCTGTCTCTTTTTGGCTGCTGACTGTAATGTCTGCACATACATCCTAACGTCTATGGGGCTTAGTATGGGTCATAATAAAGAATTGCATCTCCAACTGATGTTCCTAGAAATGACAGCTTCTGAGATATAGTCAGTAATCTGGCAAATAAATCTTCCTTTGGAATCTTAGCAAATTCTACTTCTCTTCCAGATTTGTTAGCTGCCTTTCAGATTCATGATCCCTGTAGTTTGGTTGATGTATCTTTCAAACCACATGGGTTAATCAGAGCTGCCCTTGCTGGATCCCATTAGAATCTTTTTAAGAAACCTCAGGGGTCTTCACAAGGCAATAGACTGATGGACTGCACACCCCCAGAGCCTGGTGCTCTTGAGTTGCTCATTATTCCTGCATGGGTTTCAGAAAAGTGACTATGCAGCTCTCTCATCTGGGAACCAGTGCTAATTCAGATGAAAATTAAGAGGATTCTTGCTTACAAGGTGGCCAAAGCTTAAAAAAAAATTATGCAAACAATACTGACCCTTCCAACAATGTTTTCTCCTTCTTTTTTTGATGGAATGGTGGTGGTGGGTGGTGGTGTTTGTTTGGATTTTTTTGTTTGTTTCATTTTATTAAGCCATTGTGGCAGATCTGAGTGGTTGTCCATTTTATATTTCTGGTTCTTAACTAAGCACATTGTTCTAATAGCCCACCTAGCACACTGTCTTACCTAAAATGCTAAGAAGACAGCTACAGCATGTAAAAACAAAGTTGAAGAAGTAAATCCAATATGTGAATGTTTTGTCCATTTTTCTATGTACAGGAATTCAAAATTGTGCACTGGTACTGATGTGGATTCCTGAAGCTCTGGGACAGGACAACCAGTCACCCAGGAGTCTGGCATTCGTGTGAGTCTGCTGTTCTCTTGATGCCAAACAAAATATCCTCCATGATTTCCAGACAATTTTTAAGATTAAATAGAAAAATCAAACTTAATTAGCATATTTTATCAGTCAGATGACTCCAGATGTTTTTATGAGCGTTAGAGAGTACATTCAAATGATTTAGATGGTTTTCATTTCTTAGCAGGAGCCAGACCTTTGTACATGGTAAGTCAACATACCTACTTCTACTGAGACTTTTGTTCTACATCTCAAAAGAATTCAGCACTTTATGTTTTGCTGGATAGAGAGAGGTGCACAAAAAATGAGTGGGGTTCTGTTTTCTATTGTAGCAGGGCAGATGTGCTCCTATGCGAAGCAACCACTGGAAATGCTTCCATTTGATGCTATTGTTTAGTTGAGGGTAAGGATTTGGAAAAAGGATCTCCTTTGGCACTGTAACAAATGGTTTACCAGATCATGCCATAAGTTTAAGTGTAGATAATGTAAAGATTCTTTTACCTTATTGATCTTATTCAGATACCCTATTCAATTTTATAAAATATGTCTATGCCAGAGTGATACAAAGAGTGTTGTTCTCCTGTGGTTCCTTATCTTTGGTTTCTTATCTTCAATCTCTTATCTGAACATCTGATTTTTCCCCTCTGAAATATCCAATAATTTTACAGCTGAAAGCAAATCCTTCCAAATAAAACATTTTGGCCTCAGTAAATCCAGAACTGAATAGTAAAATACTAAGGAATGACAGCAAATAATATATGAAGCTTTGGAATATTGGGCCTAGTGCCTAAGTATACAAGAGTGTCAAAGATGCAAGGTGGAAGAGTAAGAAAGCCTTTGTCATCTGCTGCAGCACTTGGGAAAATTTGGAATCATTTTGTGTACTTTCATTGGGCAAGGGATCCATGTCTTCTTGCAGTTCCCTGCATGTACTGTTTCAATTCAGGGTTTTACTAATGTCATCTTGAATAATCTGGAAGGAAGAAAAGGGCAGCCTGTTAACAGGAAAAGGGCTTATGTGCTGGTATTCATAAGGTGGCACCAGCACCATAGGGTGGACAGTGTGGGGACACATATAACCTGTGTATATTTTAAGGAAAATATCAGGCCACGAGAATGAAATTTGAAGGCCAAAAGAACTCCAAGCCTGCAAATAACATACTCAAACAATATGGGAGATAGATTATTAAGTCTTTTCTAGGAAAATATGCTTCTGATAGAATGGAACAAGGGAAGAAAAGCCAGGATTTAGGCTCCTGAGAGTGAGCTATAAATGTGCTATAAAAAATAGGATAGCTGTATGTGATTCTTTACTGTTCTTACTGGGCTGAACATGCATTAAATTAAGAATTCTCTGGGTTTGTAACACATCAAACTGAAAGCTTATTTCTGTATACTGAAATAACCAGGTAAGAATGCAGTTACGCATATAAATACATGCTAATTGCTATCAGCAGTCATGTTTTGAAGATCATGCATTTTTTATGCATAGCAAGCTGCTAAAATATCCTTAGTTATTTCTGCATCACAGCATCCTTACTGGAAAAGCACTAGCAAAAAGGTATTCCATTTCAGGATTTCCACCAAGACTTTGAAAGCTCCTGGTAAAGGTGCAAGAGGGATGTGACAGACATTGCATTAACATATAGCTCAGAATACTTATTGCCTTCTGCTTCCCAGGGAAGCAGTCACTCCTGTAAAGGCAAAAAGTAAAAAGAGAGTGGGATCTGTTATCGGCCCTCTTGAGCAGAGCTGCAGTACAGAGTGCTCTGCTTAATATTGCTTATCACTAATTTTGTGTGTGATAACTGAAGCATGAACAATATCCAAGTGGGAAGCAAACTAGATCTATAGCTGCATAGTCAAGCCTATCAAAAAGTATTGCTGAGCTCCTACAGCCAAACTGTTCTGCAGAATTTCATTTGAAACAGGATGTTCCAGCTCACTGGGCTTCCACGCACCATATGCTTGTGCAGTCTTACCTGTAATAGCAAATAGCTATGCTCAAGGGCAGGGTGCATTAAAAATTAGGAATGGATGTTGGAGTGAACCTGCATGATATCAAAAACTGATGGGTTTTGTTACTTGATATATCCTACTGAGTTCTGAGGTGATGATGATGAAGTCACTGAGTCTTGCTGAAATCACTCACATGAGTGAGGAGTGTGTATTACTCTTAGAAATCTGTATTTGCAAAGCCATGCTGTGGGGATTACCCTGGAGAAAATCCACTATTTTCTGACTCTTCATTCTATGAGAGAAGTAAGAGAGAAAATGATGGTGTTGCTCTGTGGCTTGTCTGTTTAAAGAAGAAAGGTTCTCTCTTCTAAGCTTATCCTGTACAGGAGGAATCATCTGTGTATTTTGACCCATGTGCAGGCAAACATTTTTTTCTGAGAACATGGGATACAAGGTGGGCTTTCCTGACAGTCCCTGCATCCTTCATTGTACCTGTGTTAGCTGTGGGTTACAAACTTTACACGGGTGAGGAGCCTGAAGATGCTGTCTGGTTTAAAAGCAGATCGTAAGGATCATTGTGATTTTTTTCTGTTTCTAGTGTGAGGAAATACTAAGCAAAATGCCGAAAGGAAAATAGTAATGTCTTGGTTTATAATAATGTATCCAATGCATGATTTTTTTTATTTTTTTTTTAATTGTCACATGTAACTACAAACTATTTTTCTGGGAATTAATGCACAAGTGCTACAATTAGACTATTGTGAGGAAACACATGCACTTTATATTTCTCTGGTTTTTTAATAGCAAAAAGTCTATGACTACTCTTAGAAGAAGCAATTGAAAAGTTTAACTAGATGGAGTATCTATTAATGTAACATTTTCCTATATATAATGCTAAGAAATATTCAAAAAGTTTTAAGGCTTGAGGACTGAGGTACAAACAGGCCCAGCAACACCTAACAGTTTTAAAATTTCAAGTTAGATTTTTTCTTAGGAGTGGGAAGATGTTTAGTTTTAATTCTAGCAAAAAAAAATCTTATAGCAAAGAGAATACCTGTGTGTTTACCTCTGTGGCTTCCCTTTTTATTTGGTCCTGCAATTACACTTTTGTCTGGGTTGATGGGTCCCAGCACCTCCTGAAAACCTTGGTGGGTAACTGGTGCTGCTTCCGTAAGATTGGAACTGGGCTACCACTGAAGTGTTTAAAACTTGAAAGAACAAAATCACAAGGCAAAGGAAAGAGGGATCTTGTCTTCCTTTGGTGTCTGCTCCAGTCAGTGCACTGTAACACCCGTGTGTCTTGCTGTGAATTAAGCATCATTTTGCCACTGGCAGATAATCTCCACCAAGATTCTTCCCTTCTGGCCAGTGGCTGGGGAAACCAGCTGGGGAGAGAGTCCAGGCAGGACTGTCATGAGCTCCCTGTGAAATATGTTCAGTAAATCTGGTTCTATACCCACTACTGATCTGGTTAAATAAGATCTCAGGTTATACAGATGTAGTGTTAGACTGCACATTTTCCCCAGCACATTTTCTCTTTTTATTCTAAAAATCAATGTTTTTATGATTAATCTTAATACTAATGACATTTTTTTCCTCTTTAAATGTGCCCTTCTTGTAATACTGAGGGCAATAACAAACTGATGCCAAGTGCAAGTCAAATAAATGGGCAATTGCTAAGGGAAAATACTAGGAACTGCTATAAAATACTACGCCATTAACAGCATTCTATTTTAACCATAAATGTCAATAATTAGTCTTTTATTAATATTTCAGGAGACCGGCACAGGTTATTGGGACAGGATGAGATAGGAAATTGTTCAATTTAACTGTACTTTCTTCACATTAGAAACTCTGGCAATGCTATTTTCCTTTTTAAAGCACAGTTTGCCATTTCTGTCCCAATAATTCATTTGAGCAGTATGTAAATGCTCTTGTGATACCAGTTGCAACTTCATCATTCTAATAAGTGTATGTATAAACCAGCACACGTGCATGGAAATAAACTTATAGAGTAACTGCTAGTGCAAAAAAAGTATCCATAGTTTCTAACAGAACTCTGTAGGCCATGGCACGAATTTCATGCTGGGTGAAAATCCTATGTTGCTTAAACCATCTTGATAACCAGAATAAAATGATGAATTTGTTCACATTAATTAAACGTATTACCTAAATGTTGTGTTGGATTATGAATACTCTCATATCTTTGCTGTTTTTCATTTCTGTGGTATGAAAAGGCTTACAGAGCAAGAGATGTGTTGTGAAGGGGAAAGAATTAGAAAGTACTTTGAAAATTTTAACGAAAACATCCCATATAACTCCTTTTTCCTAAGAGCAAAATTACAATGCTCTTAAGAGAAAGAGAAATGTCAGTCAAAATAACAAAAACAATATTAATAGTGACCCCTAAAAGATTTGCAAGCAGGCAGGTTAATTTTTTTTTTCAATACACCTCTCTGAACTCCAGCACAAAGTAATTAATTACAGGTTCTGGTAAAGAAATGCCTCACATATCATCTTTGGATGTCTGCCTTTTCATAACATACTAATTAGTCCTTTTTACACTGTGACTTTGTCAAAACGTGGGAGGTGGTAGAACAATGTTGACATTTGAAAGGGCTGGACTTACATTCCCTGATAATCCACTGGAGTCACACGAACTGCTTTTCTTAATTACCAGACAAAAGAAACACATTTTCCAAGCTGCCTTGCTCTATAGATGTATTAACAAGCCTTAGCTTATTCAACTGGTGTGGTTTTCATCTCTGAGTAGTTTGGGGATGTTTATTTACCTGGAATAGCTGTTACACCCCACTGTGCTCACCCTGCCCACTACAGAGGGGACTGCACAAGTCTTCCCTGACTTCAACCTTCCTTCTGATGTCCAGTTGCTCTCCTAGGCTGGGTAACGGAGTTTCTGTCCAGATCCTCCAGGATCAGAATCTTCCAGAACTAGTGGATTTTGAAGACTTGGCCAACTCTTTCTCCTACCTTCTCTGACTCCACCTGTGTATGTGAAGTTTTCCACTGACATTTTCGGTGAAGAAAAAAAAAAGTCAATTTAACATTTGAAGTAGAGAAGTTTCTATAAAAAGGGAGGAAAGAGAATGTGTCATTTCCAGCTTTGGAGAACATCCACTCCTGAATGCTGAAGAATGTATGTTAACTGTAGAAACCTGATCTGAGATCACCTCAGTGCATTTTCCTGTGGAGTGTTTCTATGGGCAGGGGGTTTATTTTTCACACTATTTCCTGAAGGTGCTAAAATTTTGGTTTCATATATTTGATGACTTCCTCTCTACCCAGAGTAAAGGATGTTTTCTAGAAAGGGTTGGACTTTGTTGACAGTCTGGTTGATCAGGCTTTATTCATCCAAGCTGTAAAAAATAAACCATATTAGAGCTGGTGGTGCAGCTAGAGCTACATACATTAGGCAAACACAAGACAAAGCTAAGCATGCTATCACTTCCAAAGTAAAAAAAGCTGAAAGAGCAATCCATAAATGATATGAAATCTATGAAGGCATTATGTATTTATGTAATATTAGATTTATTGTTCAAGTATAAATGTTACTTTAATTGTCTACATTTCTTTAATTTTAATTTACCGGCTAGATATATAGACAACATTGAAAAATCCCTTATAAAATGGGTTTTGCTATGGCCTGAAGATGCAGCTTATCACAGGTAAGTAGAATATTGCATTGATCTCTCCTGTAGATAAGGAGACTGCCAGGGAGCAGCTGCCTGGTCACATGAAAAAAATGCTGAACACAATTCAAACATACTGGGGAGTTTCATGTTTGTTTTGAACTGAACTGTAATAAAAAGGGAAAACCTTGTGTTAGCAGGTACATGGGTAAAAGGAGTCTGCTGGGGAACAGGAGAGAGTCTGGAAAGAATCTCAGGGTCTGCATGGACGACACAATCAGGTTTTGAGTGAGGAGGGGAGGCACCTGCTGCACTGACCACCCCCTAAAGGCATGGACCTCATGGGCCTCTCACTCCTCAGTGCATGCCAGGGTGCAGAGCACCTTTGTTTGTTTCTGCCCCCCATCCAGCCGTGGTGCTGGTGCAGTGAGTGGGACACTGTGCACAGCACCCTCGGGAGCCTGTCCTCTAACCAGGGAGGGTGAGCCTGGTGAGCAGGGAGCGCTCCTGGCAAAGGATGCTCCTTGCTAGGAATGTTATTTAAAGAGTATCAAGGGACTGAGTGAGTACACTTGTCTTATTGTGTTAGATGAAGAGCTGTTACCAAAAATAAAGTATGTTGGCACATTGTGAAATGGTAGCACTTAAAAGATGAGCAGGATTTGTGTTCCAGAGAATCATCATCAGGTACAAGTGCATGCATATGGTGTGCCCAAGTGGCTCCTTAGTCATTCAGGAGGAAAGTGGAGGAGATGGAGTTACCCATAGCAAAGGAAGGCTTTGCCCAGCCCTTCTCCTTGCTGGGAGAGGCTGCAGTTCTTGGACAGCCCCTGATCCTGCCTGGCAGGATGTTTGGTACTGTACCTCTCCAGCACTAGTGGTGCTGTATGCCACTGGGAATAAGGTGTGGTGGTGGCACTCTCCCCAGGAGCAGACCCTGCTAGGGGAGACAGCAATCACTATTAGAAATGAGTTGGACATTCTATGAGTTCTTTTGTGTTCAATCACTGCAGCTGACATAATGTAATATAATAGAACCCCAAAACTTGCTTCTTGCTTCTTCTTCCTCTGTTTATTTTTCCTCTCAGTAGGCTGTTCCTCTTGTGGCATTCTGCTCCATGCAGTTAAGGTGTAAGGTTTATCCTGTGCATGCTTCTTGGCTGGCTGCATGGTAGACTTGCAGCAATCTTTTCTTTAAAATATATTAGTACAAATAGACAAATGATATCTATAAGATCTTGGTCTACAGCAAACTGTAACATTTTTCCTTTAAAACTTCCAATTCCTCCATATTCCCCCCCCTGCTGTAGTTGGTACTTTCATCACCCACTGAGTGTGAGCCAAAATATGGAGACTATTATGCAAATAGTTAAAGTGAATTGGATGGCTTGTTGTGCTTATTTATATAACCTCTAAATGCTGTCTGTGCGCTGTAAGCTGCAGGGTGAACAGCCAGGCTCCACTCCCACAGTGTGTGAGGAGTTCATGTTTGTAATAGCAGTGTATCCCAAATTACAGGTGTACTCTGCACCCAGGCTGTGCTGTAACAAAGGAACCTGGGATACTGCCTCTGGTAAGGAAACAACAGCTGTGGAAGAATATACTGAAAAAAGCTTTGGTTCAATAAATCCCTGTGGTTTTTTGTTGGGAATCTGGAGATGTTGGGCAAGAGAAAATTTCAGTCTGACCAAACATGGCCAGTTTTGAATGATAATGCAGCCTTAGGAATATACAGTTTTACATTACAGATTTGTGCTTTGAAATTAAAACAAGATGTATGGAAATACACGTCAGCCTAGCTGGCACCTTTCAGCTGGCCATGAATACTGATTACCTTCTCCAAGGCAGACAATTCTATCTAATATAATTTCATTAAAACACAGCTGAAATGAAAGTCTGTTTGATTCTAATTTTAAAGGAATTCCTTGGGTAAATCAGGCCAGAAACACATGCTTTCCTTAAAAAAAAAGGAGAAAATCATAGAAGAAAATATTTCATTTTAACATTAATGTTTTTGACAAACTAAAGCCAGTCTTGGAAAGGAATTATTTCCTGGCTGCAGATGGAATGCCATAATGCCAGCTTTTGGGAGGACCAGTCACCATCCGTCGTTACCTCTCCTATATGTGTTTTACATTTATGCTGTGTTTCTCTAAATGTGGTGTATTTGATGCCACAGGTGTAAGTACTAGTAATAAATATTTTGTGATAATTTAGATGTTAGAGACCTGAGTTATACCAGCAGGCTTCAAACAGATCTGTGTAAGTGAGAATTTCCATTTCACTGGAAGGTTGAGCACATTGAAATGCTGGAATTGGAAACATAACTGTTATCCTTTTTCAATCTGTTCGTAATGGAAGCAGAGTACCCAGTTGTCCTGACCCTGAGGGGCCTCCCTGCCTTGCCCTCTGGGCCTCCTTGCAGAACCCTGTGATCCTCATTGTGCTCACCCAAGGCCATGGCAGCTGCAGGCCATTGATTGGAAGATGTTCTTCAGGTGTTGTGTCCATGAGCTGTCCCCAGCAACAGTCTAGGAAAGTCAGTTTTGCCAAAAAAGCAGCAAGTGAGCTGCCAGGACATCTGCACGTTTCTCATGGAAACTTCCAGGACTTAGGCAGAAGTTTGCTAAATCCGAAATATTTCTATAAAACACCTGTTCTCATTGAACTTGTGAAAAATTTTTCTTGTCTCCCTGAAATTTTCTGCACTGTCTGTCTGAAGTTCTGTATGTTTCTGGTACAAAAGAAAGTCTGATGTTTGTGATATGTGTCTTTAAACACTTACAGCGCCTCATGGATTAAGGCATTCCATGTTTCATCTTTGGAGAGGGGAGTCTTTTAACACATACTTTAAATTGTCCTTATCTCTGGGAACTTTGTCTAAGTGAAGAGTCAGAGCTTGAGACTTTGGTCCTTAATCCAACTTAATAAAACCCAACCATTGTTTATTGGCTTCCTTTGTCAGAGAGGTGTTAGAAGGGGTGCGTCCCAGATTGCTCTCTCTAATCTGACACCTCATATATTGTCCATTATCAGAACAAAATGGGAAGGAAAATCCTTTACAGATGCCCCTTTGAGAGCTTCAGAAATAAGATTTCAACAGCGCTGAGATTTTTATGACAACATAATTAGAGCTTCCACCAGATTGTAAAAACTCAATTTGTTGAAAATTGTGTAATCTGATTTAGGGTCAAATCCCACACATCTTATTCAGGCTTTTCTCTGAATTTCCATTGATCTCAATGGCATAACTCAAGTTCTCCATTTCTAGCAAAGTACTTCCGTGCTTCTTTCCTTGCTGTTCCAATGAGCAATCTTCCTTCTTACAAAGTCTATTTCAGAGACATATGTTGAAAAGATGTTACTGATGCAGTTAACAGAGCAAATAGGATCTGCTGTGCTTGTGATGATGGCTTTGACATTCACTTGATGCTACAAAGACATGAAGGTTAGCTCCCACTTCGATAATCTCTTGTAATGTAGCCTTGTGTCAACAAAGCCACAGGTGAGGACATAGAGATAAGATGATAATTTTGAGTCTATTTTGTGTTCTCTCTTATTTTTCTCACAGTTATGTTTAAAAGTTCCAACTTTCAATAAATAGGATAGCGAATCTGTGTTTTCTATCTCTTTTCCTTTATAAAATGGTGTCATGGGGTTGTTTCTCAGTAAGTCCTGATCAAACTGGCTGAATTTACAAATACAAAGATGTGGTTTTCTACCTGCCGGCTTCATCTAACCTCACACTTGCATCTGAAAGCCAGGCTGTATTTGATGTGATCTAGAGGACCACCTATAGAGGCCCACCATGGCAATAATATTATGGAATCAGTTCAGTTAACTGAATTGCTCCTGTGGGGAGGATTATTAGTGTATATAGCAGATGGAGGAGCAGGTTCTTACTCTGCAATCTTGTTTCTAGGTCAAAAACCATGGGTAGGCCCCAGCAATGATTACTGAATTATGTTCCCTCTCAAATCCTCTAAAGAGGAAGTAGCATGAAAATTGCTTTTCAAACATCAGATATTGGATTCCAAACTCATGCGAGTAATGTAGCATTGAATAAGAATTTCCTGGGATTTCCTAGAATCTTTTTTTTTAGTCTTAGTAGTGTGTGGGGAGACACACTTCACGTGATTATTACTATATTTTAGTAATCTTATACAGACTCCACCTGCCCCAAGTCCCTATGAGCTACTGCAAACATGGGTGAAGCAATATTTCCACATAATGGAGTTTATAATCCTCATAGCATAAGGTAATCAATGGGTAGAAGAAAGTGAATATGTCCCTTTTTACTCAGGAAGAGAATTGGAGGACAAAATCAAAACTGAGTTAAGGTCATATTGGTGTGACAGAAGAAGATTAAGAAATGCCTGTGATTGTCTTTGCTGTTGTACAGAGGTCATGCTGCCCAGCAGACTTCCTGCTAAAAACTGCTAGAGGTCTTAGCAGTGTCAGAGCTAGTGCAGTGTTATTCCAGACCTTCGGTGAGGGTATCACCCAGGAAGGTTTCCAGACTGAGAGACCTAGAATCACCCACATCTGACATAAGGCAGCTTTGATGCAAATTCCCTTTGGTGAAATCTAGGGAGTTTTCCCAAGCTCATTCTGTCTTTTTTCAGGGTGGGCAGCAATCCCAATGTGCTTCACTGGCAGTTCCCTTCACTGAAAAGGGAAAGGTGACTCACAGGAATATCAACATCCCATTTTATTCATATCTCACATAACACAGAACTCACAGACATTTTTGAAAGAGACATGGAGACCATAATTACCACCTTCTACAATGAGCTGCAAAGCCATAATTCTGCATACAAGATACTTTTCTTAGCACATATGGAGTTGTTTCATTACCTGGGAGTTCACAGCTTCCCGGAACCTGACATTGTAGGGAACAGAGCATTGAGATGACAAATAGCTTGTAAGATTTTCACAAGAGAAGTAATCTTTTATACCAGAATTGCTGTAGTATCTTCTTAGAATGGACTTTTCCAGTAAATCACTCTTACCACCCATTTTTAACAGAGCTGAGTTCAACCCTCCTTCTCTAGGAGGCTTCAGAGTTAAATTCTGCAGCTTATTTAAAGCACTGAGAATTGGCCCTGTAAGATGCTGGACCCCTTCAATCTCTGTAGAGTCATTGCCTACAGGCAGTGCTCAGTGTGTCCCACCCCTCGGCCCTTGTCACTCTGCAGGAGTCTCAAACTCTTCCTGCTCCTCCAAGTTTCCTTTTAACAAAATCCCACTGGAAAGGGTGTCACACGGTAAGACTAGCACGTCTGCAGGCCAAAACCTGCTTTACGCTCATGCTCTCCAAGGGCCAGATGGCAACTCCTCATCCACACTTAGGTGCTTCCAACCCTTCTGGGACCCTGTTTGCTGCTGATTCCCAGAAACTGCCATAAATCACTGTAATACCAAATGCCAGGGCAACACTTCTAGAGGTCAGCACCAGGCAAGATAAACTTTTGGCTGCCAAAACCTTTGTTTGCAGAAGCAGCAGGCAGGCTTGGGGCATATTTTGCTATTTATTCTTGAAGAACCATCCTGTTTGAGAGCTGTCAAGAAAAATTTCAAATCCAAGTTTTCTAATTCATTAGTGGTTTTTTTTTGTTTGGTTGGGGTTTTTGTTGTTGTTGTTGTTTGGTGTTTTGTTTTGTTTTGTTTTGTTTTGTTTTGTTTTGTTTTGTTTTGTTTTACAGCAGTCTGCACTGGCAAGGAGGAAAGAAAGCCAATTGAGACATTCACCAAGATTTTTGTTGGGGTTTTTTGGGTATGTGGAGGTGAGAGGGGCAGGGAGAAATTCTCCAGCTCCATCTAAGTGACATAAGGTCACTTAGATTGGCATAAAAATACGTTCTCTTTTGCTGCTGTGGGAGATGTAATCCATTCATTTTAATGGCCAGTGAGCAAGGGCCGGCAGCGCCGCCTCGGTGTTTCTGTCGCTGCTCTTCTGTTCTGGTGCCTGCCCTGGGGCACACATGAGTCACACTTCCAAGCAATGACAAAAATTTTAACATTTTAGGTAAGTGATAAAAGCTTTAATAACTGTAAACCTCAGAAAATGTTTGAAGGAAAATAGTCACCAATTTCTCTCTTTGTGTGAGTAGATGAGAATGACATCGTAAACTGCATATCCAGGCTGCAGCAATCTTGATGTAATTCCCAACACGGTTGGAAGCTTTTCATCTGATTTTTGGGCCTCTGGCTTCACATGCCCTGTGCTTCTGCTCCTGCTTTGAAATGGGATAATGATATTCCCTTTTTCTACTTTTTGACCACTGCAATTACAGCGTTGGTGGCCAGTGGCACATTAAGTGTTTCTACAGCACTTAATAGACCTTTGGTGTTGCATAAAAAATCAAGCTGCTTTAAATCAGCAGCTTACATAGAGAGTGAGTGAGTAAACCATCATATATTTTCTGAATAGCTGGTAGAAAATATATGAAATTAATTTGAATATTTTTTCAAGTCCAGTTTATAAACTTCATTTGTAATGATAAATGGGGTTTTTATACAACACCATTTCTGTGAAGTGAGCATTTGTTCTGTATGGAATTAAATAAAAAAAATCTCTTCTCAGTAATAGATGGCATGTTGTAATCCGTGTCATAACCTCATAGAAACATCATCTGAATTTGCTCAATTAACTGAGTTTTTCTTTTTCATTTACATTGCCATATTTTTCTTTAAGAAAACACTTCACATCATGTTGTCATGACAACAGAATATGGTCCAAGGTTGAAATGCTGACATTTTTCTCTGTGTTCATAATGTACCTCTGCTCACTCCTCCCTTCTTGGCCAGTTCTGAGGGTCTTTACAAATAAATGTAAATCTGCAACAGAGAGATGGATTTGGAGGCTAGAAAAAGCTGACTGCTGTATTTTTCTTCTTCTGTGTTTGTGAGTCTGTGTAAGTGGGCAATCATTTTAAAGCTTGGGGACACTATTGTACCAACATTTGTAACATAATTCAAAGACACACAAATGCAAGGGCATTTTCTATATCACCAAAACACATCTAAATTGTCTCTCAGCCAAAAATGTCTGTACTGGAACTCATGTTCAAGCAGTCTTGGGTCTGTTCCAAATAATGTTGGGGGAAAAAGAGGTAGCATGTGATGAACTTGAAAACATAGAAGACCTACAACAGGCTATAAATAATAAGTAAATTCTATTTTGTCTTATCCTCTGGAGATGTTTATAAAATTGAGTACATGAGTATGTGAGTCCTGCAGTCCTCAGAGTATTCAGATGCCATCCAGGTATTTCCTCCCTTACCAAAGAGAATAGGCAATGATGAATTCCAACTCTACCAATTCCTAGAGAATTATATCCACAGTAAGTGGAGGCTGTAGAAGGGGAAACATGGAATCACTGTAAACAGTAACATTCATGAAAATGTTTAACTCATGCAGCTTCCCTGATTCACTCAGAAGAGCAAGACACAAAGATGACCTGTTAGTTCCAGTTTACAGACATTATTCCCTATAATAGTGAAAACAATCATACCAATTTCCTCTGCTTTCCTTTTCCAAATAACACATTAATTTTCATTTGGGGAAATCTCTTATCTTTGAGAAAAGTTAAAAAGAACAGTTTAAAGCTTCTTAAACCTTTTTCAATACTTACATATTCTTCTGAATATCTGAAAAGATGTTTGTAGGTAAAGTGAATTCCTGGAATGGACACTGGAAACAGCTGGAAGAAAAGGTTAGAAAGAAAAAGACTCACAGGATATGGCTGGTGAGCCTGTATGTGAATAAAGGCTGATACTGGAAATATGCCCTTTTTTTCAAGCTCTGAGAATACAAATGAAATTATGGATATAGTTCTGCATGTGAGTTAGGCATAGCAGATTGTTTCACATCTGCTTTCTGTAGGGTCTTTTATCTTCTGAAACATCTGGTAGAAGCAACTGTTACGATATTGGATGATAACATACTGTGAATATGGTCCACCTTAGCCATACCTTGTTTCTTCACACAATATTGTAAATAGGAGTCTAACACGGACTGCACAAGCATAGAGAATTTTTGTGGCTTGGGGGAGAAGCTGAAGCAGCAAAGTAGAAGAGTAAACAATGGACTGATGCAATCCACAGACAATATTCTCTGATTCAGCAGCTTGTGAAGTGGTTAATTGGCATTGATCGTGTTGTTAGTTAAACAAGAATATTTGTTTTTATATGCAGAATGCAGACAAGGTTAGAACATCTTTGCTAAACTTTATGGCCTATACAGACATTGAAGCACCACTTGAAATCTCTGAGCAATAGATGCCAGAAAATAAAAATAGTCATAATAAGAATGTATTTTATCTACTTGTTTAGTCCATAAAAGTATAACTATAGAAGAAAATGGACTTTCAGCTACATGACAAGACTTTCAGCTACATGACAAAATTCATGAAGTTTTTGCCCTAGTGCTGAATGAAATCCAGAATATCTAATGAAAATGAGATCACTTGAGGAGCTTCACAGTGAGGGACTTGTGAGGCTGTCATTTGTGGACTCAAAACTGTTCTTATAATCAGATGCAGCATGCTCAGTACGTCCTCTGTGGTAGATGAGATTTGACCTCTAGGTTTGATTTGTATTAGCTAGTGACTATTCTCTACTTTTCACCCAAGAAAACTTCAGATTAAAATTTCATTAAACAGGATGTAGGTCTCTGAAAAGTTTCAATCCCAACTAATTGGCTTTTTTGGATAGGAAAAGCTTAATTTAAAAATCCCCAACCAGCTGCAGTTTTAAGCCCTCTTTCTTCCTCTCTGCATAAAATTTTCCGTGCCAGTGCTACATCAGCAGGAAGACTGGTGTATATGTGTGTGTGTGTGAGTTTAAAAGTGAAGACAGATTAGCTCAACTAATGAGTGTAGCTGAGCTTAATTAAAATTAATAGTGAATTTAAAAATGAGAAAATAATTATGGCACCAAGTAAAACAGCAAGATGAAGAAAGCAACTGTAGCAGATTACAAAACTGCACTGGGATGCTACCAGAAGACCTGCCTTTGGCTTGCTAAATGGAATAATGGAGTTGTAGAACCATTTCAGTCCAAAAATACCTCTAATATCTAAGAATAAACAAAGCAGTCACTTAACCTATCTCTGATGTCAAGCATAAAAGAGTTTGTCCACTTAGGAATTGATGTAAGTGACAGGGAATGAACTCCTGGGGTGTTACAGTCTTCTCTGGTGTGGCCAGAAGATAAGGCAATAGGAGCAAATCCTGCCTTATAGTGACTTCCCTTGACATTTTTGTGTAAGGTCTGAATGTAATCCAGTGGTCCAGTCATAGGAATCCACATACAAAGTGTAGAACAGTAAGTTTTCTCCTTGAAATTCTTTCCACAATAAAACTAGAAGAACTCACAGGAGGTCAGGTTGGGAAATATCCCCAGAGTGTTGCACCCTGATGGAACCCTGCTGTGGATTATGGGTTACTGCCTTGGTGTACTCAGGTTTCTACTTCAGCTAAGACAGCATTCAGACCTCCCACATATTTACAGTTTTAGCTGATAATATACCAACAGCATGACAATGAAGAGCACTTCTCTAAGAGTAAGTTTTATCTTTCTTTCTCTACAATTCTGGGCATTAGTCTGGTTGTGACAGGTCATTCTGTTGAAGCATCGTGAGTGACAAGCATTTAGCTGAGGTGTTCGTATCAAGATTTGAACTGTTAAAAGTTTCTGTCAATCACCAAAACTAAGTCTTGCTCTTTCTGCTTATCTGTCTTTACAACTTCCTCAGGATCATAATTCTATCCCAGTAGTTCTTTCCACCACATTTTCCTATATATGGACATTTGTGCAGATGACTGTGTGAAGCATTTTAAAAGCTTCAACTAAGGCACTTTAAGAGAGCAGAGCTATTTCACATTCTCTCTGTTCTGGTTTTTGGCTCAGAGAATTCTCCTTGATAATTTTTAAACTAAATCAAAATTCTTCAGAAAGTTGTGGCATGCCAGGCTAAGTGGGCTGTGAGGAGCCCTTGTGTCCTGAAGCTTGTGCACAGCCAGGGAATCTGGGAATTCACTGAAAGCTTTTAGTATGATCTTCCTTCTCCAAACTCGAAGAAGGTTGGGGTTTGTCCTACCCATTGAAGTTCATTAACAACAGGATTGTAGCATTTCCTGAATGAAAGAGGAATGAAAAGCTTTTAATTCTCTTACATGCATTGCTGATTTGTTCATCTGGAGGAGGTTTATGTGGGCTGGTTCGGTGTCTCTCCATTCAGTAACCTTAATGGTATTTCTGGTGGGCAAACTTGCTCTCATGTTCAGCTTCTCTGTCAGTCAGTTCATTTATTTTAGTTTCCATCTTTTGAACAAAACCAGATCTGAATTAAGTGAGCTAACTAATAATGCCTTATTGGAACACATTATGGGATGATTACAGATCTTTCTTGGCAGAAAATTATGTGTTAGTACAGTGTGGAGGATGTCTGTCCCTTCCAGAAATCATACCTGCAGACTTGAAACTGATGATCTAATATCCCACCAAAGGTGAATATGACTAACACTAAGTGATAGACCAACCACAGCACATTTTAAATGATCAGCTCTGGTAAAACACCTGAAAAAAGCTATGCTTCACCAGAGACATGTCAAAAGTCATTTATTTTATGCTATTGCCTTCTTATTTTAAGTTGATACTGAACTTCATTATCCTGTAGTTTAGACGGGCACTTCATTATGTTTTCATTAGTGGTGAGCTGTAGGTAGCTGTCTCATTGGCAACTTGTTTTCATACACACACCACCACAGAGCTGAATTCTGTTTCCATGCTTTTAAGATTTTACAGTGGTATAAATTTCCTGATTATAACATTTACTCCTCATTGAAAGATAGGAGCAATGATAATCTCCTGCTGTGCTATAACAGTCTTAATCAGGTAATGTGGGAGTCACTCTGTAGATTAAAACCCCCATATTTTCATGTTTCAGCACTACGGCCAAGTCAATCAGATGAGGGGAGGGAAAAGAAAAACCTCAATCACTCCAGCCTGGTTTGTAGAAGTGTGCAGCAAAATCTGGAATCAGAAGCACAGTTTTCTATGTGTTCTGCAGTGGCTGGATATTAGTGAGCCTAGCTGGGCTTTTGGAATTCAGCAGGGAAACACCTTCTGGCTTCTGCAGCCCTTCTAGAGATGGGTGTACAAGGACAGGGCAGGGTCATCGTCATCTCTGATGTTTTTGCAGTTATCAGTCTTAGTAAAAACCTGTTCTGATGCCATGGAGAACATTACTGCTGAAGCAGTGTCTAACAGCACAGAAGTCAACAGCTAAACCAAACTCAAACTCCAAAGCCTTTGAAGTTTGCCCATCATAATTTTTAGTTGAGTTCCTCACTACTTTGAAATAAAAAGTAGTACTGACTAACACAAAATTGCTGAAATTTAAATTGCTTGTACACCCACAGAAATGCAGTGGATTTGGAGTTTGACTGATGCACAAAAAGCAGAAATTCACAGCACTTTTTCATAAACATTTTAAATGCCTAAGTTAATACATACTTAGTGATAAGAATTGAATTTAATACTTTGTAACGCAGGCAGGACATGACAAGAAATTTTGCTTTTTGCTAAGAGGCACATATATCTAAGGGACAGCATAAATAAGAACATGGAGAGCAGATTAAAAGGACCTCAAGACAGAAACTTGGCATCTGAATCATGTCAGGGTTTTACAAAAAAATGATACATTTTCTGGATCACAACACATTTGCAAAACTTGCTCTGAGCCTAAAAGAAAATGGAGGCCAGTGCAGAAAGCACAAAAATATTTGTTCTGGGCTAATGAACAGTTTGAAGATGCTAAATTTCTGCTTCATTTGCTTTGCTACTGAGTGATCTTTTTTTTTAATTGCAAGCAATATTTTAAAATACCAGAATTATTCTGATTTCAGTTCACTGCATGCATTTTAAAAAGCTGAAATACAGATTGGATTTCATATTTTTGCACATTTTTTTAACAAAAACTTATTTAACTGAAAAAGAAATTTTGTCTTTCCAGTTAAAACATAATGAGATTGGAAATCTTGCACCCATACCCCCATTCTCCTTCAAGTCCTATTTGAGATTTCATGTAGACTAAATTCTCTTTGAAATAATAGATATGTATGATACAAAGTGAGCAAACCAGCAAAATAACAAGATTGCTGTTTAATTAAAGCATAAGGGTGTGAAGCTGCCTTCGCATTGTTTGCAAGTACTGCTGTGTGTCTTGGACAATTGGGAACAGTTGCAGCTATGGGTAGAGCTTTTGTGTATCAGATCCAGCAATATCATTAAACACAATGTGACTCTATATTCCATCTATTGAAATATTTATGTATTTAGAGAAGAACCCAAATTATTTGTAAGGCATTGTAATCATAAGTGAATTTGGTGCTGGAACTCTCATTTGCCTTTGAATCTAACGCAGACTGGTGGTTAATGGTCTTCTCCCTGTGGTTCACTAGTTCCAACAACTGTGTGGTTTTTCTGCCTCCTTTTCTCTTTTAAACCAGTTCTTGACTTCTGCTAATGCAATATCTTTCACAGATCCATAAATGTGTGAAAATGTAGTAATTTTTTTCCTAATGCTGTGTCTTTCCAGTTGTGAAGGGCCTGAGAGGCTAGCCCATTTTATGAATCTTGCTTTGGTAGCCTATATAGAATTAAGATATATGGGCTGTCCTGCAATCACAGTTTCTGTCTCAGTGCAGTTTGGTCTCCCTGTGAAGCTTCTGTTTGCAATACAGTTGTCAAGAAGTTATTGATCAGGTTGGAGTTATCACACCATTCTGTATAGCCTCTTCTTTCTAACTTTTTGTCATTTTGTTTAAATTGGTTTCAGTCTTCATAATAGTACTTCATGGGTATAGTACAGAAATTAGTAGTATTGCCACTGAAAATATTCATATCATCATTAAGAACATCTGGTAAGTTAGATGGGTGAGGATGGTGAGTTTATCTGCTTATTTTCAGCAGTGACTTTTTTAAAGAGCACATAGGGTCCTTTTCTGTGGCTATCACTTGTGCAGAATAGCAATCTGGTGAGATTACCTCTGGCTTTCTCACCTCTACCATTATGTGCTCAGTCAAATAATAAGTTTTAATGCTGTTCTGTGCATCTTTTTCCTAAAAAACCTGGCTATATCATGGATGTTTTCAGCTGATTGACTAGCTGGCAAAACACGTTGTTGGTAGTGTGTTCCATCTGCTTTATGTTCTCCAGGATCCAGTAGCAGTTGGTAGTGAGACTACCAAGGCAGCAGTCCAGGCTTGCATTGTGTCTAGTGTGTAGGATTGAAGGAAAGAAATGCAGGGAGTGTTACATTTCTTCTCAGTCTCTGTACAAACAAGTAGGACACCTTAAATACTGTTAGAAAGAATTTCACTTGTGTGTCGCTGAAAATACATTAGAGAGACATTTTTCTAGATAATTGTTCAAGTAGTCCTTTATTTTATGTCTCCAATCTTAGAAACTAAATAAATCTCGTGCAGTTTAGCTCTTTGATAAAATTATCTGAACAGTGAATAAAAATGCATTTCAGTCACTCTTCTCACAATGTCTCTGCCTTTTATGGACTCTGTGATGCATTTGTTACACTAGCTATGCTGGATGTGAGCCAGGGCAGAAGAGGTGGGAACTGTAACTTGAACAAGCTAATCTATATAAATTCCCAGGTTTAGGAGTATCTTTAGTTTCAGATCTTGTTTCTCTTCTGCAGTTCATTAGCTTCATCCCTTCTTCATTTTGCAAACAAAGTGTGGGTTTTTCTTTCATTTTTGGTTTGCTGGTCATGAAGCATAGATGTGAGGCCCAGAGATTGAAATCTCGGTGTCTCGGGCATCATCTTAGCAGCAGCAGCAAAACAAACCTCCTCAAGTCCCAACTCTGAAGTTGTAAAAGCAGTGAGAAAACGCTTCCTCCCCAAGTAGATTTTCAGGCCTTCTTCTGGGTCTTCTAACAAGCGTATTTGCATGGTGGAGATATTTCTTGGAGAGATACTAATTCTTGGAAATGAACTGAAACTGTGAAGTCTCATTTCACATAAACAGTTATTGGGATGATCTTTCAATTGCCCCGGCCTGCGCAAAATTTGAACTGATACCTCCTCCAAGGGCAGAAGGCTCCATGTCTTTTTGCCACTCCTCTGAATCATCCAGGTATTAAAATAGTAAAATCCAACAGTTTCCATAGTGACTGTTCTTATTTAATATTTTACTTCTGTCCTCTATCTGCCTTTAGAGTTGCCACTGCTATACCATTTATTTTCTTTCACCAATTACACTGTATGACTGATGGTTAAAATACAAAACTCCAGAGACCTATTTTCCCCTCTGTATATGCCCATGGTTGCTTTAATGTTAATAGAAATCACATTTGTGGAGAAGCTTCATCAGTTTGTAATTTACCCCCTTCACACTAGAAGTCAGAATCTAGTTTATTAGCACTATAAACATACCTTCCTGCCAACCTTAGCCCTGTCCAGCCCTTGCTTGCCTCAAAGCCTCACACTTTTCCTGGGGCTTGACTTTATTAGTACAAAAACAGATCCTAAGGCAGCATAAAATTAAACCCATCCTTTCTGTGGCTGTTTTTACAGTTGCTGCCCTGAGAGTGCTCAGCTTGTGCACTGTTAACTTTGCTGATCTGGGGTCTGAGGAGAAGCTCCTGGTTTAGCAAATCCTAAGAACATTTTGCAGTAGATTTACCCCTGCTTGGGAGGGGAAATGCATTCAGGAAAGCACCATCTGTTTGATACAACTGTGCAACTAATTTCCATGGCCTATCTTTGATAATGGGTTGCATACACAATTCAAAGTACTTTCATTAGGATGGAGAAAAATCTTGACACTGCACTGCTTCAAATTGTTGAAAAGGGCAGTCCATTTTGTTTGTTTGGAATAAAAGTCTCTTAAAAGGAGATTTAGAACAAGACCCTGGAAAAGCGTGAGGTTTAAAAGAACAACAGGGGAGATGTTTTCCTGACTGTATAATGTCAACTGAGTCTGAACCGCCAGTCCTTGAGAAGTAGCACCTTTCAGACTGGAGATGAATTCTTGCTCAGAACTGTTTGGTATCACAAAGAACTGACTTGCTGAAATTAGGGAATCTGGAGGAGAAGTTAATCATCAAACTCTAACCAAACAAATAAGACAAACACAAATACTCTAAAATTAAAGTACAGTCCTTGGGGTTTTGGTAAAAATAATGTTCTATTTTTAGGCTGTCCAGGACTTGAATCCTGAACTCTGCAGGAGGAATGTGCCACCTTTGAGGTACAGTTCAGTCCCAGTGAAAGAAAAGTCAAAAATCTATTCATTTAGGCCCAGCAGAGATACAGGTGATCACAGAAAACAAGTCTGTCACATTTATCCCTTTGTGAAGAAGATCGGGTGAAACCAGATATTCCTACTAGCATTGTTTATGTCATACCCTTAGTACTGTGCCCCTACTATTCTCTGGCAGTTTTCTGTAACCTTAATACAAAGAAAGAAGGATGGATGAGATTCCCAGTCCAGGTACAAATTTCTGAGCATAAATAACCCCAGAAAATAAAGGTTTTGATTAAGGCATCCTACCCACAGTACAGAAGTACCAGAAGCTCCTGTTCTTTCCTCATGGCCTTTTGCTTGACAGATACATGTGCGCTGCCCTTTGTGAATAGACACTTCTCCCTCTCAATCTGTTCCCTCAGCCCTCTCTATCCTGTGCACCCACTTGTATGAGGCAGGAATTGATATATTTTTAACTTTGTGTCTGTGTGGGTGCATGTGACTGGCAGGCTGCCAGAGTCTGTTGTTTCTGAACTCTTGTCTTCAATCATTTTGGAAGTAAGCCTTGTAGGGAGACACTAAGCAGGGATGAAAAAGGATTTCAGCCTACCTGCTATGTGTGGCAGTAACTAATCACTTAAAAGGAAAACATAAAGTTCAGTGCAGAATGGAATAGAGCAGAAAAATTCAATTTGTTATTTTAAATCTCAGTTGTGAAACACTTCAAATAGGTGATTGTGTATTCAAAAGCTAAAAACTACAGTCAGATTTTCTATGGGGCTAGATAATATCCTGGCACCCTTCTGCTCTGGCTCCATTTCTATCACCTAGAAAGATTGTGGAAACAGCAGCCAACCTGTCCATGCAAATGACAGCTCTGCTAGGAGAGTGACTTATATTTAAGTCAAATCATACTTTTTAGGTGTGATTATTTAGCCCAGGCAGGGCATATTATTACTTAATCTTCTAAACTCGCTTACAAACTAATAAGGTGCCCCTTAGTGAAGCAGCATTCTGACATCTAGCGTGGGCATTAATGTTATTTACAGAATATAGTGTGAAAACAGTCAATTCACAAGTCACTGAAAGATGTCTCTTGTTTCAAGGCAAGTTTGTTATCTAATGGAGATGTGATTTGAAACAAACAGAAAATCCTGTGACAGGCATTATGGTATCATGTTTACCATGTAGGTAGAAAGGAAAGTGTTCTGTTCATTAAAGGTATGAATACATTGAAACATACTCCAACATGAAGGGGATACTCAACAGAAATCACAGACTTAGACTGGAAAATACCTTTAAGATTATCAAGTTCAGCAGGTAACCCAGCACTGCCAAACCCACCACCGTAGCACATCCCTAAACACCACACCTCCGTATCTTTTAAATCCCTGCAGGAATAATGAGTCCACCACTTCCCTGGGCAGCATTTTCCAATGCTTGATCAACTTTTCAGTGAAGGACTTTTTTGTAATGTCCAATCTAAAACTCCCTTGGCACAGCTGGAGGCCATTTCCTTTTGCCCACCCCTTTCTTGGGGGAAGAGACCACCCCTTGTGACAACCTGCTTTCAGGGAGTTGTGGAGAACAATGAAGTCCCTTCCCCTTCTCTGTCTTCCAGCTTAGGGTGGCTCAAATTTCTGCCTAGAAAACCTGTCGTTCTACACAAACACTTTTTCTTAGCCATTAAAAACTCTCCTTTCAGCAGACTTGCTGTAGGATCTGTGGCCCACCTTAGGGAATGCTGGAGCTCCCTCTGTTTATATATGCTCTAATGAGTTTTAATGGTCACTGTTGCCTCAGAGCATAACGAACATGAATGGTGGAAGATAGCTCAGACCATACTGTGGCTGCAACTCAGATTCCCTTGGTTATCTTCAGTAACACCTCTTTGTCTCTGTTCTTGTATCTGGAATAACAGGAATGTATTGCTGTTTCATAAAACAGCCATATAAAAGCACTTGAGAAGCAATAATGAAGTATTTCAGCTGTTCAACCATGCAGGAAGTCCAGTAGACCCAGTATGGTCACTTTTGTCTTAGTTGGAATAACAGCACAAAGGTGTTAGAAGGGTTAATAGTGGCTGTGCAATATTCTGGAGCTGTAATATGCTAATTTATCATACCTGTGTATAATTTCTTTGTATTCTTTCACTTCACATTCCTAATTGTGACCTATTTTTGTCTCAAACCTGTTTTGGAATGTTCTATATGGAGTGAAATTTTACAGCTCTTTTGTCTTTTTTTCTGTGCTAAGCCTTCTAGGCTGAGCATATTTTTCTGCTGTGCTCTAATGCTCTCCTTGCATTGAAGAGCATCTGATAGAAGTAAAGTTTCTCTTCCTTTTAAACCATGGGAAAATGTATTGAATGTAATGTGTGGTTTTGCAAGTCTTGTATCTCTCCAGTATCTGGTGCCTTCTCTCATCAGGTCTCAGATGTGTTGTGCTGTGTTTAAAAAACAAGGCCTCTGTAACTTTGGTTACTTTTAATATTGGAGACATTTTGTTTTATATTGCTTAGTCACATGTTTTTACTGTTCAACTCAGTTCTGCTTCTCTGTGTGATAAAAGTAACAGATCTATGTGCCTGTCAAAAGTAGTAAACACAATCTTAGTAATTAAACTGAGAAAACAATACTAAATTTTGCTAGTTTACTGTAATAGACTGCCAATACAGAAGCCAAAAGCTGTTCCTTCTGCTAAACACTGTGTGTGGCCAGTAGACTGGCCCAGTAAGTCAGCTGAAATAATTTCATTGACTTTAGATTAGGCTCAGTGTTATTTGTCTGTCACGAGACTGCAAGATTTAGTGTAATAGCAGGTTTTGTGCTGAATCATCAGTAGGTAGTGTCCAATTCATTACGTTGGGAATGTGAAGCCTTTGAGCACAGAGTATTTGTCCTCCCTCATCACTGCCTGTCTTAGCATTGGCAAGGAGTCAAGCCTTGTCACAGTTCTTCTAAATATGCTCCAGAGATGGGAAAGCTTCAGGAAGTTGGCATGGTCACTAGGGCAGGTAAGGAGGTAGCCTTTTAATAACCTGCTCAAACTGAGGCAAGATGAATGCAGAATTTCACACTATATACAGATATATCTGAGTATATTATTTCATGCATCCAACTTTTTAATTTAGATATCTTGAAGGATTCTGCAACAGATAAAATTGTCTGTGGGAACTCCATGATGAGGGCAGTGACTTGTGCACTCACCACATTCCCTTTTATTGAGAACAGTTCTTGTACATCATTGGCCACCATGCTACCATAGAGGCTTTTCCCCACTGTATGCTCTCTCCTGTCCTACATCCTGGTGGACTCACATAAAACCTTATTTGCTGTGAGGGCTGCTGGTTGTGAAAACTATTATGAAGCACAGCTGATTTTATAGGGAAATATTTAAAAAGACCAGTGACCATTAAACTCATGGACCTTGAAAGACAAATAAAATAGATTGATATAGTACAAAACATGACAAAACTTGAACATTGTTTCAGTTCATTGGGGGTTTATGTTGAACTGATTACTGTGACAACAGAAACCAGATCGAAAAATATGGAGAAAATATAGGGTGAATGGGAGAGGAACTCATTTTTGTCCTGTAAACCAGTAAGGAGCTAGTCCTGGCTCATCTGTCATTTTGCTTCAGAAGCCCATGCCAGTATAGGTGTATGAGGCACTTTTTTCTTACCTTTGAAGAACTGCATTTCCCCTTAAAAGGATGCTAAATTCCTTATGGAAACACAGATAGCAAAAGATCATGTGAAATTTATCAGTGAGTAGTTTTTTCCATTGACAGAGTCTAGTTTCGGGAAGTATTTAACAAAGAACAGATAAATCTAAGATAGATCATAAAAAGTAATTTTTTTTCTACTTAGCCTAATTTAGACTAGCTCAGAAGACCTTCTTTAATCATTTGATATCATAACACAGAAATGTGTTTAGCCTTACCAAAAAAAAAATCTCAGAGATGAATCACTGAAATAATTGATCTATTTAAGTTCTGCTTCAGACACATTTCAAGGGCATAAGTGATTTCTACATGTCATTAAAAAGACTTGGTACATTGCTACAATTAATTATTTGATTGATGTTAAAGTGGAATGAGATTTTTGGCCTCTCAACTCAATTGTGTGTGGGTTTTCTTAATGTGGTGTTTAATTCTGTTAGGACTTTGTAGCTACATCTGTTAGCTCATAGTTTGAAACTGAATCCTGAACCCCTGACTGGTAATGTACTTGAATTTGGAGGCATTACATGAAAATTAATTTTTGGAGGTTTGGATGGATAAAAAGGAAATTGAAAAAGCACTCAAAACTGTAAACCATATGACTTACAAAAGTTATGGCTTACAAGTTAAAACACTTGTTTTTCACAGGTCCATAGAGATCGCCACATGCAGGGAAATGAGCAGTTTTCACCATATATCATTTCTGAAAATGTCAGCACCGTGTCCTGTCTTGAGAGACACAGCAACAACCCCTAGCACATAAATCTCAGGGCACCTCTACTTAGAGATGGGAAAAACAGAGGACAGGGAGCTGAAGTGACATTTGAAGCATCACCCAGCAGCCAAGACAGAGAATCCAGATCTTTGGAATATTTCAGTACTGGAAGGCCACTTTACAAAGCCTTCTTCCAGTACTCACTGAAAGGTTTGCTGTAGAAGTTTCTTCCTGGCCTGAAGCAGTTTGTGGCAGCAATCAGAGCCAGTGCACTACAGATTTAACTTACCCCTGTTCAGGCATATTTCTAACTTGCTTTGAAGCCTGACATCTCTAAATCAGGGAGCTGCACAGTGTCACCCTCAGTGTGTAAATTTACCTTAGATGAAGAAAAAACTGGGCCACATTTGTCTAATCTTTTTGTGAATACTAACTGCTTGTCTCAGTGACCTATTGCAGTTCTGACTTGACAGGTTAATTATAAGTTATGTGGAAAAAAAGTATTTATTAACTTTAAACTTTATTGCACTTCAACTTCACTTGCTTGTTCACACTATTCTTGTTTTAGTAGAGTTTTAGTAGAAGGTAGATAGGAGCCCCACATTTATCTTACTATTTCTTCTGTCATGTCCACTATCCCTGAATTAAGTACTGCACATTTTCTATATTTCTACTCTCTTACACAACAAAGTATATTGAATTCTTGTGAGGGAAAGAAAAGACCTTGCTCTCATTAGACAGATGTCATTTGAAAGGGCCAAGATTATGTTTCAACATTGTCAATCTACAGCTGTAGAGAGGCTCAAGTTCTCTGTCTTTCCATGATTATACCTCTGAGGCAAAGGCTGAGTAGGAAGCACTTATGTCTGTAGAGAAAACAAATGACACTTTGTCCTATCATTCGCAGCCTGTGAAATCTCTTTAGTCCAAACTGAGAACAGAATTCTATCCTGAGAGCAAGAAACTCATTCAGACAACCATTTGCAAATACTTCTAAACCAGCCACATCTACTCACTCTCAGTTACAGAATACACATTATGTTTGTTTCCGCTAGCAGGAGCAATGGAGCTGCCATCCCTTCAGATTTTTTCACCAAAAAGATTGCCAAGCTGGAGCTGTGCAGAGCAGTGGCTGGGGACCAGGACCAGCCTTGTATCCATACGCTAAATCCCACCCAGGGTGTGTGGGAAAGTAGGAGAAGAAGGTGCTCTTTTGTCCCCACTTGGAGAGCTGGTACGAAGTTCCACCTGTGCTCAGGAAGGCAAGATGACAACTGCAGGGTTGCTGCTCTAAGCTGGATACAGGAAGGCCCAACCTGTTCTTTCTGAAGGAATTAATGGTCATCTCCTCCTTTGGCGCTGGCATTTCCAGTATTTTCTTCAGGGAGGAGGCCTGCAGGAGAAGGGTTACACTACAACTCTCTTCACGTCCTAGTGCACTCTCACTATTGCAGACCAAATTCCTGCCTCTTTTTTTCTGCTGACATTGTCTGAGTAGCATTTCTTCCACCACCAGTGATGCCTGTAGCTTTGTTGGTCCAGCCCTTAGTTCCTCTCAGGAATGGTTAGTACTTATGCTCTCAAACACGTTCTGAATTTGGCTTGCAATGGGCATTTAAGCTTATGGTACACGGCATCCTTTATTTCCCTATTCAGCAAGAACACGGAGCCTCTGAAAGGCAATGCTGCCTGTTCCATGCTGCTGGGGGAGAAGCAGTATTTGCTAAGATTCACTGCAGTACCAGAGAGCTGTCTTGGATTCTCCCAAGGCAGATAACCTGCTAGAGAATCAGTTGTAGCATTCACAATTGCAGCAGATGCACTATTGCCATTAACAGTGTCTCCTTAAAAAGTAATATATTGTCAATATTAATAGAACTCATCCAGTGCTATATGATATTTTCTGTGCCATCCTCCATGAAAATGCTTGGATGTGAAATACTTAGGCCTAATAAAATTTCATCCTCTGGCATTAATAAATATATGCCTTAGGTTACATCAGAGCTCAGATTTGATTTTTTTTTTTTTTNAATCAGAGCTCAGTTTTGTTTTTTTTTTTTTTTTTTTTTTTTTTTTTTTTTTTTTGCCACAGAATTTCATAAACCCAGCAGGCACACAGTAACATGTAGATGCATTTGAATATCCCAGCTGTAGTTGTTCTATTTCATAGGCTGGCTTTACTGTTCTTTAACTTCTGCCATAAGGCTAAACCTAGAAGAAATGTTGTGAGGAGGAGAAAGAGAGAGAGAAGGCTGGAAGGTGGAATTATTCAGAATGCAGGGAAAAAGTGGGCACATGTCAGCTCAGTCTGCCAAGTTCGAGAGTTCGTGGAATTGCTGTTAGCTGGAAGGTAGGATTGCACAATGCTTTGTCTTTTTGGGTACCATAATGAACACCAGATTTCCAAGTTTCAGATTTTCAAGTTCCAGAAATTTGAAAGTTTTCTTTCATTTGAAATGGCCCTTAATCAGGTACTAGGAGCTTCTGAAGAATAATTTAGAAAAGCTATCTTCCATTTACTCTTATCCTTGTTTCCCAATCTTTTATAATTGTCTGTGTTATAGAAGAAAATTCTGCTTCTTCCTTCTAAAAAACACCAATTTTTACCATACCATTATGATTTTTAAAAATGTAATTATTTTATTTGTTGTTTGTGCTGTATTTAGAAGTCTTGACAAGGCAGGAAATTAAAAAAATAAAAGGAATGCTGCTTCTGGGCCATGATGGTTTTGCCTCTATCTGCTTTTGTTCAATAGACAACTATTCTCAATATCTTAATTCACAATCATTTGCGTTTCATGAAATAACAAATCCACAAATCTTGTACTTGTACAAGCAAATACTTGTGCTCCCTACATTTCTTTAATTTCTCTAGGTATCTTTGCAGATTCCTGTTCTGCTGCAGGTAGAGAAAACCTTCCTTCTCAGGCTGCAAACAAACTGATTGCAATAGAGTGCAGATCACGTTCTTTTAAGTTAGGATGGATGGGAAAATAAAGGCACAAAGATACTTTTTTCTGTTTTTACTTGCAGGTCACCTTTGGGGGTAAAAAAAATGTATATCTTGGGTGTGTGAAATGGCAGGCTTGTCCAATATAAGCCTGAGCAGCTGCAAAGATCAGTCTGAAGGCCTGGAGGAGATGGCCTGCCATGTGGGATTCCCGAAGCTCTTCCTGTACCTATTCACTGCAGCAGCAACAATGCACAAAATGCTGATGGGAAGAGTAAGGACTAATGGCTTCTGAACGTCACTGTTTTATGGCCAAAAGTTTACTTTCCATTTCCAGTAAAGTCGTCATTCAGTGAACCTTCATAATGCTTTTGAGCTAAAACCAGCCTTTATTGTATTTCAACAAAATGTGGTGGGAAAAGCTGGAACATAAGAGATCCCTTATGTGTGTATGTGTGATGAGATGTCTCAACAAGGAGACTGGTGACATTTGAAGGGCAGCATTAATTGCAGTCAGTCCCGTGGGCCTTGACTGCAGCACACACAGGGAGTGTCCCCTCCCCAAGTATTGGGGGTCCATGGGGATCTCTCCTTGCCCCTATGGAACAGGTGCAGTTCCAAGGTTAAAATCCTGACTCCTACTCAAAGCTGAAGAGAAAAAAAAATGCCTGTTTCATCCAGGTAACCTTTCATTCAAATGTCTTATTAATGCAGTACTTTTTAGGTGAGGATGTGGGAAAGTGCCTGTCTGGTATTGGCAATTGCCCCATCTTTGGCCATGAGCACACACTGGTAACTCATAGGTGGCATCCGAGCACAACAGGAGGGGAGATGTTCAGCCATCATCCCTTATGGGCTCAATGGTACCAAGAGCAATAGAGTGTGGGGAAGGACTAGGAAAAACATCTTCTCTGGAGCTGTTTGTTTGAGATGCCCTGCACAGGACTTGTTCAAAGGAAAGGGAATATTACATTTACCAAAAGAAAAATGTTGCTCCCTCCTTCCCTTATTTGAGTTTCTCCAAGTGGTTTGAGAGGCTGGACATTTTTTTTTATCTTTAGAGAAGTAATAAGCACTATAGAAGAGCTCAGGAAAGCAGAAGCAAAGTGATGCATTTTATTTTGAATTGAATGAAACAGTTCTGCTTTTGAAGAATAAAAAAAACCCCTGCCTTTTTCCATTCCTAGGGAAAAAGAAAAAAAAAAAAAAAAAAACAAAAAAAAAAAACCCCGCCCTTTTTCCATATCAAGGAAAAAAAAAAAAAAAAAAAAAAAAAACCAACAAAACAAAAAAAACCCCCCCCCAAAAAAACCCAATCCACTATGGTTTGCATATTCCAATTATTTTGTAGCCTTTTCTTTCATGAAGGGCAAAGATGAAACTCCACTGAGCTGATCAGGGTTTCCCAAAAGTTCCGTTTAGTTCCTGTCATGCTGTTTTGGTTTTTTTTCTTCTCTTTAAATGTCCCCTCTGGTCTGCTCCTGTGTTGCTCTTATGCTGCCTCCTTCCCAATTTTCTTTTGAAGTAAATTTATTGGGACAGTGAAGACATCATTAAGGACAAATGAAGAGTGAGGACACTGACTTATTTTAACACACAGGCTCCCATCTCCATCATATTGAGTGATTTTTGAAGGGCTTCAAAATCTGACACTGCACGTGCACAGATAGCTCATTTTTAATGTGATATAAAAGAAAAATCTGTTTAGTATTCAAGTAGAAATTTGCACTTGGCTTGCAAAAAAAGAAAATATAATCTTAATGAGAAATCTATATTGATAGCTCAATTTCATTTCTTCCAGCTTGAGAGAAGCAATTGTGTCCTTCCCTTGTTTACAGTGCAGTGGAAGGAATCCAGTCACCCTCAGTGATGTGAGATGCAATGAACAGATCAACGGCCACTTCCCCTTAATAAATGCCACAGTTCTGTGCTGGGCTGATATTTTATTCCTTTATTGTAATCAGCACAATGGATCTTTCTTTAGTCACTGCAGATGTGTCCTGCCAGGTACAAACCCATGGCAGAAATAAGTGTGAGCAGAGGGACTGAGCTGAGCTCCCTGCACACCCCCAGCCCTCACAGCAGCCGGGTCCTTCTGCTCCACTGGGCAATTACTCACCTGGTTCCACTTCAGTGCCCTGTGCATATTCCTAATGATTCACTGTATGAGTAAGTAGAACAAATCTCCAATGACATAAAATGCAAAACGTACATTTTAATCAGTAAACTATTTAGATATCTGCTGAGCGTATGTTTATGAAAAAGTTATTTATTTCTAATCACTGAGAGGTGCTCTAGTGGAACTAATTGTGATAGATTATTTTCTTGGCCCTAGCAATTTATCTGATGAACTTAGGCTACATTTTTTCTTTGTCAGTGGAGTTTGTCTGGACTTCTCTAAATATATGTCTCATTTTTAACTGTTTGCCAAATTGCTTTACCAATGGTTCTTGGTTTTCAGATCATTTGTGAGCTGTTTGCAGCCTAGTACTTGCCTATTAATAGAAGAGCTATGTAATTTTGTTTGGATTAGTCACGCAGTCTTTAACTGGATGAGCAGGACTTCTGATGTGATCTTCAGCCCTTATGAATTCAAATTTTGCTTCTTATGGCTATTTATTGATTCACTTGTGTTTCATGGCTGCTTCCTGTTCGTGCCAATATAACTAATAAATTTATTTATGGAAAGCAAGCATAAACTGGACATGAATATACAAAGCTTAATCTGAGCTTGGGGATTTTCTAGGGGGGAGAAAAAAGATCAGGGGAATTAAAAATAAATGATAGGCAAATATTTATGCTTCAAGAATCCTTCACTCCCACTGAAGCACACAAAACAGATATAGGTCTCTGTTTAAATAAGCGGACAATGTGCCTGGCGGTTTTACACTCAGAATTCCTGTTGGCTCCCACTGTCTGGAAACCGGATGAAGGTTAAGTATATAGATAAAAGGTCACCAGTAGTCACAAAATAAATCATAACTATTACAATTTGTCATTTAACAACTTGAGAAACTTTAACGAATTCTTGATTATCCTTTACTAGTAAATGCATTCTTGGCATGATAGGAGCATCATGTTAGAGTCAAATGTGTGAAAATAACCCAGATAAGAAAAATAGCCGACACCTAGGCACTGGAATATGAAAAGCTAACTTTTCCTGTAATGTAATTAACTCTTGAAACAGTTAAGGTTTATTTCAATGGGGAAGCATCACAAGATAACTTTATTCTTGTCATTGGGTCATTTTTACCTTTGTTTGATAGGTGTCATGCTTGGTAGAAATCAATTAGAACTGAATTTGATTTTGAAAATTATTCATTTAATCTTTAGTTCTCATTTATCAGTCTAGAAAATAAGGTAATTTAAATACATAGTGAACATGAATTAAGTGATGTATATTGTAAGAATGTTTGAAATTTGTTTAATAATTTTACATATTTCAGCCATAGGAAGTATCTTCAAAGACATCAACAGCTGTCATTATTTGAGATATATACATTTCAAAATCTTGTTTATTCCAAAACTGAGGTCCTTGTGCTGGTTTTGAGACCTGTCTTTCACTCTGCTTTCTTTCATAGACCATGTTAATGGTGGTGTGGCCATGATGGTGTGAGATATATGAGAAGTAATTACAAAAGCGTAGTTGACAGTCAGTGGGTACCTAACAGGAGTTTAAAATATTTTCAAGGCACAATGATGTACTGTTGCATGATACTTACACAGTAAAATGAAAGTTAACTTTAGCAGGAGTTTGGGACAGTGTTTTCAAATTTCAAGGATCTCTTGAGACTAGGCAAATATTCTTCCAAGGGGATCAGCAGCGCTGCCCAACTCTTAAATTGGCCCTTGTGTTGGTTCAAAACATTCAGCACAGAGGAAGAAACAAATAGGCAACTGTCCAAAACCAGTAGCAGACCTGTTACAAAATTAGTGAATTCCCCCCATCTTTTGTCACGTTTTTCCTCATGTATTTTTTTCTTTGCTTTTTCTGCTTTGTACATTCTGTATATATTGTTTGCCCCTGAGAGTATATAAAGAGTCCATCCTCCCATGCTAAATGTCAAAAGCACATGAACACTGTCTTCTCTTAAGCATACACTGGGCACAAAACTCAACAGAATTGCATGTATGGTGGATTGAGGAAATTCCAGAATTGCATGGATGAAGGGGTGAGGAAAAGTATTTTCAGATCTTCTGAGAGTCTAAAAAAGTTCAGGTGAGCTGGAGGCACTCTATATCTCTCCCAGAACAGTGTTAGAGCTGCCCTGATCCATGAAACAGGATCTGAGAAGGCAATGCCAGGCTTTCAACCAGCTTGTGCTTTCCTGAACCCATGCCAGCATTTGGAACCTCTGCTTCATAGGGATATGACGCACTCAGCCCCGCTGGAGTGCGCCTGGCTGTGTGAGTGCTCTGGGTCCTGTGTGCACTGACAAGGATACTCAGTCTGAGGAGCAAAAGACCTGTACACATAAGGTGTGAAGAATGCAGAACTAAGCAGGGCCCTGGAAATAAGATGGTCTGCTCAGACCCCTTAGCCAGCATAAACCGGTCTCTTGCCTTGAACGGCAGCTGAAAGACCAGAGAGCCTGCACAAAGTAGAAAGTTGAAAAGTTCAGCTCTGAGGAAGAGCCTCTTACTTCATCCTGACGACCACCGATGACCACCAGAAGAACACTGCGCAGGTGCACAAAGGACTCTGAGCTAATTACTATACGACGCGTGAATGGGTGGAGTTAGGAAATGCCTATGTATTGGGGGATTGTGCAATTCCGTGCATGTGTAACATTCTAGAGGATAAAAAAGGCTGGGAAACTGCTAACAGAGCTCATGCTTTTGGAGGAAATGTCCCTCATGCACCCGGCGCTGATTAAACATACCTACTTTACAACTTAATACGAGTTGTGGAGTCTTTCCACGCTTCATTTTGGTGACCCACGAAGGGACGCTCTGTCCAGCTGCAGGATCGGCTGAGGGGCAGACGCCCTAGGCACGCCCCGGGCCTTTCTTGGAGGAACTCCACTTCGCAGTCTGCTCACTGCGAGGGGAGACAACCCGCTGGGACTGGGGATAAACGGTGTGTTTGGAATTTAAGGGTGCCTGTACGTCATACACGTGGCTAGGGCTGCTGCTAAGTCACGCAGAGACTTAAACTTTCTCAAACTTGTATTTAAGAAACCATGATGGGCAGTATGTTTTCTAGGGAGCAAATTCCAGACGGGTAATGACTAAAGAACCTGCCCATGCCAGGAAACACTATGCCTCTGTCTAACGTGGGAGAATCCAGGGAATTTCTTCTTTCCTAACAGTTAAACTGTTTGACAGAGTCAAAACTAGGTGTGAATGCTCAGGAACACTCAGCTGATCTATACCTGGCTCTAGCTCCTTCTGCTTTTTGCTCTGCAAGATCCATTCAGTTTTGTAAGTGAGAGATTCAAGCCCTTCTCCCTGCCTTTTCAGTGGTTACCAAAAATGGTGCTGTCTCCCTAGTCTTCCCAGTTGCTCCTCCCTAGTACAGGGCTGTGTTTACCTGTTCCTCATAGTGGATAAGTAAGGCTGAAGCTACCCCAGACAGGCAGGATTTTAATGATCCATAGACTTCAGGCACATCATAGTCCTTCTGATTTCCCTATTGCATTGGTGTCATAGGTTGATATATTGCAGTCAGTTTTCTTCTTAGTCGTCGCTGGAGCCCTCCAGTCTGGTATTGCCATCACTGAACAGGAGCTGAGCTGCCATGTGAATAGGGCACTCTGTCCTGCACCACATGGCAGGTAAGTACAAGACTGGTATATGGATTTATGATGCTGTGTTTTTCCACTCAGGAATACACTTTAAGAATACTTTGCTACTTCTAGAAAGCCCCAACCAATGTTAAACTATAGCTCTCTTATATGGCAATGGCACCTGGTAGCAGAGTTTATGCACTTCTTAATGAATCAGGGCACCACCAATATATTACCAGACTACGGGGGTAATATATCAATAACCAAACTTCCCTTTGAGCCAAGCAACAATCAGACCAATGAGTTTGGTTGATTTTTTATGTCAGCCTGGGTACACCTTTTAAAGTCCATAGAACAGCTTTGCATTCTGAATAGCTGTGTTGGTCACAGCAAAGTAGCCCAAGTCCTTCAGCCTCTTCAAATTTTGAAATTAAACATATACTGCATTTTATTATATGGGTATTTATTTCTCATAGTGCTTTCTTGAATTTTGTTTTTGTATCCTGGAATATCAGTATGCATTTTCTAGTAGCTCAGATATTATCTGTAATACAAATCATGGAGTCACATCAACAAAGAAAATTCATCTTTCCTCTTATTTGTATTCAGTTCATGTAATTTTATTCTGGAATGGTAAAAAGAGGTTTGAGAGATTCACATATAATGTTCATCAGATCTTAATGAATGTGTGAAGTGATTCCATCACAAATGTGTACTTATAACTTCTGCACAAGGTCAGACTTTGTCAGTATTGATTTGGAACAGAATTAAAATGCCAGAAGTTGTCCAGTTTATCATCAAGTTGCTGAAACCATCTCCTCTCTGATATTTCAACAAAGAAGCCTCAGGCAATCACAGTAATTATTCAGAAAAGCAAATCTCAACTACTTTTAAATGCAAAATTCTCTGTCCTAGCCAAATGATTGTAGCAAGGGATTACAGCATTAAAAAGATACTTTCCCTTCCTTATGCATGAATCAATCTTGTTTACATCTGACCAAAAGACAAAAACAAAGAAAAAAATCAGTCAAAAAATTCTAGAGATCAAGTTTCAATGCACAGCAGATGTTGTCAATAAATACAAAATAATTCAAGAGTATTCAGTGATACCTAGCTTTTAGCTGAAGCTTCTTGTGAGATAAATCAATACACTTAAATAAGACCAAAGTTTGTTCCATGATAACCTTCAAGTTATTTCAATTAAAACAAAATAACAAAATATTCCCTCACTTGAAAGAGTCTTAAACGTGTTAAGAGAAGTCTTCTCTTTCAAACTCAGAGGGATAGGTTTGAAAGCACACGAGTAAATGAGAGAGTTAAACATGGGACTCTCCCTTATTTCACTGAAGCAAGTCTTCTTACATGCTATCAGAGTAGCTGAGATGAAAATAAATAAGTAAACATAGAATGTCAGAGCAGGGAAAAAACCTGTCAACCACAGCCTGCTCCTGCTACGGAACAAGGCAGAGAGGAACGAACTACAGCAGAGTAGACCTGGAGGGCCAGGTTCCACGGCAAGCAAGTTAGCAGCTACTGATCCTGCTGTTTTTTACAGGAGGTCTTACCTGTCTGTCTTCAAGGCAGGGCTTAGAGCAGGGATCTGACTAGAATTGAAATGCTAAAGCTGTAGTGAGGAACAGGCAATACAGATTTAAGACATATGGCTTGACCTCAGTTGAGGCTGAATTCTCTGTTTACATTAAGTGACTCTTGCAGGCTCTTGTAGATCATGTCCTGCTTAAAACAAGGCCTGGGCTCTCTTTGGCCACATTGCAGTGCAGTACCCAAGTCCTCTGTGCCAAGGACAGTCTGCAATGGATTATCCCCCTTCTGCTGGGGCCAGATCTTCTACCTGATAGCACTCTACATCAGTCAACTGACTAGTTCATTTAGGTTTGAATGGCCCTTCTGCCTGAAGAGAAGTGTTGGCTGCTGTCTTCATCTGTCATGGCCATCTGCTCTACTCTTTTTTTCTTCTCAGCATGACTAAAGTAACTTAAATATGAGAACAGATTGCAGGACCCACATTAACCTCTTTAGAGACCATAAATGATCCCCCAGGAGTACAGAGTTTACCATTTAACTCTGATTCGCCTTCTCTTGCAAGCACACATACTATCTTATGCCACTATTCCCACATCTGAGTGTTTCAGGCTTCTCAAAGTAACTGTCTATCTAATTTTCTCTTTGGGGCACATTTTGCTTTCAGTTTTTACAGACTTTCCACTGACGTCAGTGCACATATTAAGGATGGCATATGTCCCAGAGCCAATGCTTTCTTTTTTCTCATGTCTTTTCTACTATAGTGGAATATCATCTTAAATCAAATGTGTTTCATTAAAACATAATAACATGCTATGACTTTTTGAGCTCTGTCATTGCACTCACTGAATGAACTTAGACATACACAAGATAATCATCTTAAGTACCTATCAATACACACCCTTCCTATATGCACACGGTTGGTGGGGTTAGTTGGATAAGATTTTAATCTTACTATCAATGGTTCCAAAAAGCAGATTTTATATAGAAAGATATAAGTAGAAATGTTTCTCTATTTAGCGGTATTTTTAAAAAATAATATATAATTCCATATCGATTTACTTCATATGTCTAGATTGTAAGACAGTTGCTACACAAGGATGTAGCAGATTTTTGACAGTCCCCTCTTTGATTAGTTTATGATACTGGTAACACGTTTGAAATGTTTCAGTTGTTAGGTGAACCTACAAGTTAACACATTTCAAGTGTTTGAACCTTTCTGTACCTTGTCTTTCTGTAACACTCACATTACAAAAATTTGATTTTGAAGAGAACTTACAGGACATTTGAATTTGGGGATATATTTCTGTAACCAAGCAACACTCAGAACCACACAAAGGTTACTCCGCTGATGATAAGAAGGTGGTACTTCACTAGAACTCAGTTAATCAGAATCACCTCATTTCCTATTAAGACCTAAAATCTTCTCCCAGATTTTCTGACAATGCCAAAGTACACCCAACTCTGCAATTCCTTAGAGAAAGGTGGTGCCTTTGTGTTTATTCACATTCATTTTGCTAAATAGTACAACATACTGTAAAGTACAATAATTTAGCCAGAACTGAATCAAGCTGCAATTTCAACAGAGATACATTCTGAAGGGAAAATAACCATGTAAGTAAACAGGGTGATTCCTTTGAAACTTGCCCAGAAGGCCCCACACAGCTATAAAGACTTCCTCCACTGTATCTTCTTCAACCTTCCTTAGGGAAAAAAACCAAAACCAAACCAAACAAACAAAACCCCAAAAGGAGCAAATGTTGTTTATATTTGAATTAGGAGATGTAGCTGCAAAAGAAAATACGGTTAGAAAATACTCTTTCCTAATTTTGTCACTCATTGTGCATTCAAATTAACTGAGACTCCAACTGTTTTCTGTCCTGCTTTATGGTCTGACTCACAACCCTCTCTCCCATTAAACAGTGCTTACCTATATGAATAAATCTGTTGAATCCTGAACAGCGAACCCCAGTGAAACATCCCGTGATGCCCAGGCTAAGTGAAGAGGGCTGAATAGGACTCAGTTTACATTTTGGCATTGTTTTCACTTTACTATCTAAAGTCCTACTTTCGTATCACAGGGGAAGCCTAATATTCTTCTGAATGGGACAATTATTTTGTCAGCTGCCCACCAATCATCACCATAAAGAAACAACCAGGGCCTTGTATGTTTGCCTGTGCAGAAGTTTCCAGGTTGAGTGCAGGCTGATAGTCCTGTTCCAAGCTGACAAGTTGTATCTATGTTTATCTATTTTAATTGAGGATTTATATGTTCCGTTTGTTCAGGAATTTAATGCCTCTGCTACTGATAAAACTTAGAAATAATTTTTCTTCCTTGAAAATTAGTTTGTAAGAAATTATTAAGATAGGAATGACAGAGGTGAATGACAGCAAGAAGCTAAAATGGCTTGGGCAGCAGATATTTCTGTTTGCAGAATCAAGACCAGCATGCATTTGTCCCTGCCTGAGGGTGATAGTTAATTTTGGTTAAAGATGTCAATGTCTTTCTATTGTGGCATCCCTACTTGCATAATGAGGATCACAGTTCTCCCTGTGACTCGTTGTAACCTTTGCTGATCTACCCAGCCCTCAGCTATTAAAGAACCACAGCCCTGGAGAACAGAAGCACAAGTCCCCAAGCTGCTTTGGTGAGTTTTCAGGGTTTGTTTTGTACAGCTGGTGTTAAGCTTGATTTGTAAAGAGCTTAGAAACCTTGTGATGAAATAGCTGACTGCCTCCCTTCTCCTCCCAAGGGCTCAGAGGCTCTGCTGCCAATACAGGCAGCACCAAAATCTGCAGGTTCACAGATTAAGCCTCTAGCCAGAGATTTGTGTTCTGTTCTTGCCCTTCCATGTGAGATTCCCTTTCAGCCTATGTGACTTGTGAGTGCTCTTTTCCTTGCTCTACCAGTGGCTGTACAGCTCATTTTATTCCTGGCTGGTATACCTTAAATATTGTTTAAATATTAACAGAATTCCAAAAGATTCCACATGATATAGTTGAAAAAACACAGGGGAGAAAAATGATAGATCAGTAAAGAGGTCAAACTCTACCTGTCTCTCTCCAAGAACAAGGGCTCTGGCTCCTGGTAGCCACAAGGAGTAAAGAAATTATCAGAGATCTCAGGTAATAAAAGCTTTTTTTTCCATTTGATTCAGCAAATGCAGCAAGAGGTAGCCTGGCCTTCAGCCAAGCTAGGCTGGCAGCTCATGCCATGCTGAATTGGGAATCTTCTCCACAAGTATGAGAGTAAACTCTCTGCCTCTCAGACAGTCTCAGCTCCCGTCATCCTCTATTGCACAGCAAACAGGAGTAACTGGGATTTTTTTATGGCCCAAGCATCAGAGAAGGGAGGAAATGTAAATGTCTGAGGTTCAGGTGAAGGCACCACCCAGGCTGGCAGCCTGGCAGCAAAGTGAAAAGAGCTTCCAGCACAGGATAATGTATCACTGTGAAGGTCTTATCCTGGACTCTGCTAACTGCACCTCAGCTTAATCCCTAAAGCATGAGATTTTTATATTCCTTACAAGGTTTCCTTATATTAACTATTCTAGTGATAGGTATTCTTGGCACCCTGCATGTTGTGATTCAGCCCTGGATTTTAATAAATTTCTGAAAATAAATTAACCTTCATCCATATTCCACCTGCTCTTCTCTTGGCAGTGTCTAAGACTGTAGAGTTTGTGCTGAAAGCTGTGCTGACCTACTGATATCTCTCAGAAAGGATTCTGCTTTTAACTGCAGTTTGTTCATGGTTATACAGCCATCACAGAATCAGAGAATGTGCTGAGTTGGAAGGGACCCACCAGGATCATCAAGTCCAAGTCCTGGCCTTGGAATGAATGTGTTTTAGAAGAAAATACTTTTTCTCACAGCTCTACCTGACTAACACATTTATTTATATAATTTTAAATACTTTTTATATAACAGTAATTTACAAATCAATACTTCTGGCATGCAATTTTGTTTAATAACATAGGCCAACACTTAATTAGTGCCTCATAATCACACCAAAGTCCTGCTAACACAGTAATGTAATATGTGCTGAATGTTTTGTTGTTCTTATCATGGCCTGCTGAAAAGGAAGCCATAATAAACATCTTTTATAATTAATATAAGGAGAATGTAAGGCAATTAAGCTTAGACCCTATCATCTGGATACAGCTTTTGTGGAAACAGTAAGTGATGGTTATGTAAGTTTTCTAGGCCATCCAAATACAGTCATCCCTAGGGATGTACTGGAGTATGTGTGTACAAGGTCAGGATTAAAATGTCCTTACTGAGCCTCTCTTTAGCTCTGTCACGTGCAGCTGTGTCTTGAAAACACTTTGGACTAGAGATTGTATTTTTCCATTTGTTTTTGGAGAACCTGTAGAAGCACTGCAAGCAAATGATAACAACTCCCAGTGAATCTCCTGCTTTTAGAGTAGCCTCACGGGATTTCCCTACCATCTCATGACAATGATGTTGCCCTATTTTTTGACTGACTAGGGAGGATGTGCCTTTTGGAAATGGCTGAATGACCAACCCAGCTAACTCTAAACAGCTACTGTATGTAAACTGCATTATAGGAACTCCCAAAACTAGCATGTTCTCCATACACCAATAGTGCAGTGGAGTTGACAGAAACCAGTCCAGGATGGGTTGGCTTCGGTGTGTGCAAGATAGAGAACACATCATGTACAGCCACCAAGTCACTTTTTTGTGCAGGATCATCCATTTTTTATGGTAGTTTCTGAAGAATCCTGGAAATAAGCAGAACAAGTCTAAAAGGAAATGTATACTCATATTGCCTTTCTCTTCTCAATTTGGTATTGAGTCCCATTGCCACAGATGATACAATATTATCATGTTAAGCCTGGTCTTAATAGTGTAGCACATACATACCTCTGTTGGTGTGCAACTTTTCTGGAGCCTCATTCACCTGTATAGAATGAAGAAAGTACTTTGTAGATACAGAAGACATGTCCTGTGGCTGCATGGTGCACACCTGTGTTTGGCTGCAATGAGTACACACACATTGGATGGAGGTGCCCAGGAGTACCTTTGCCCACATCCTTTGGGTCTTCTTTTAACCTCATTGTCAGGGCTTTGAAGATTCCTGACATTGCTCTGACAGACCCCACACAGTCACACTTTCCATAGGTATCTCTTAGAAAACTGGTTAAGAAGTAATTGAGCATTGACTACCAAACATCTCAAAGTTTGGAAAACAAGTTTTAGATCTGCTGATTTAGGTGAAATCACAGCCTACTGAGAGCTACCTGTAATCCTTGGTTTATACATTTGAGGAAAAGATTAAGTAGTGGCTCCATTAAGCCATATGCATGTTCATGCAAGATTTGTTATTTGTATACTCATTATTTTTTCTGTCATAAGCATTTAAAAATCAACACCTTTTGTATGCAAATTTCTCCTTAATAATACTCGCCATCCTTCAAATTAATGAATTGCAAGCATAATTTTGCGCATGACTTTGAATCACAGAACAAATTAAGATTCAGTCACAAAGATGCCATTTATCTTCAGTTTTGCAGTAGATGATTCTCAGTGCCCTGTGTGTCAGCAAGTAAATATTCTGGCTGGAGATACACAGGCTTGTACAAACAAATTAATGAAAACTTCATCTACTGATAGTGCTTATTTTCTTATGTTCTTATATGTAACTGCCAAGTACCCTAAGCATTCTCACCAGCTGTGTGTGTATTTATAAATACACTGCATTGACAGAGTATCATCTTAACACTATGAACAACATATAAAAGGCCTCCTCCTCACAGATCCATAAGGGTTATATAGAGTTATATAAAGATTTGTATGACTTAGCTGTGCCTACAAATGTTGTCCAAATCATAGCAAAATCTAAACCTTACGCTTTCTAATATTCTAAGTAAAATGTGAAATTTCATTGCAAGATTCTCTAACTGTTCTTTCTGGAACATCGCTTTCTTCAGAGTCCCTGGTATCAGAACTGGCTGGGCATTTCCACAGCATTCTGCAGAAGCAGTTTCTTGTCTAATTGCCAGTTAACACATCCATCACATAACCCTGGGGCTTGATGCTAATATAGCTTGAGTCAGAGGAGTAAGGGAGACTGGGTATGGAATTCTTGATGCTGTAAGAGTAAGGCATATGTGCATGCAAGCCAGGTGTGGCAGCACAGTGTTTTGGTGGAATGAGTGATCCCTCAACCAGGAGAAATGATGTTTAAAGAATGCAATTAAGTAGATGCATATTACTGGAAGTTTCTCCTAAATGAAACAATGCTGGTATTGAGGCCAGTTCATTTCACACTTGAGGACAGGTTTGAGGCAGGTTGTTACTTTGGTTTCATCAGCTTTAGCTACTGCTTGGTTGGTAAAGAGGAAAAAATATTAATCAACTGCACTACAATTAATCTGTGATATGATATGGCATGAGCAGTTATTACTCATAGTGAAAAGCAATTTACCAATTCATCCAAAAATAGCATAGGAAAAATCTTATCTGTAAAAATGATCATCTTGTGCATTATTTCCATTTGCACATTATCTCACTACAGCTACTTCTTATTAACTTTGGGAACTGTTAAGCATTTCCCTAATGTGCATATCTTAGTAGGATTTTCCACTGCTTGTGTTTCCAGTTGGTATAATGGAATTTCTGAAGAAATTGTTCTTATATCCCATTGCTTTTTCTTGGTTTTTCCATTTTTAATACCCACTTCAAAAGTCTTTTTGATATAATTCAGATTTTCTTACATTTTTTTGGGGTGGGATTTTTTCACAATATTTGTGTTTTTAGGAAAGGTGCTTAAATCAGAAACAAGGAGACAAAGATTTCAGAACGTTTTTCACTTAAACTGCAGGAGATTTAAGATTTTGGTCCAATACTCATTTCTCAGAGATGGTTGTGAGGTGTAGGCAGTCCCTTGGGATATTTTACTATAAACAAGGACTTTTATTGCACCTCTGTAGTGTTTTTGTCTTCCTGCCACAGTAATAAACTCCTCTAATTTTTTCACTCCATTCCTATTTAAATAGTCAATAGCAGCACCACTGAGTGTCCCCATTAACAGACCAATGCCAGCTGTCTGAGCTGCCATCAAACCTGTGAGCAACCTATTTTTTACCATAGCTGTGAGTCTGATGAAACATTATGGTAGAGAGTTAATCAGGAAAACAGTCTGCTTTTGTCTGTTTGCTTGGCACATAACTGCCATGGGCATGTGCTGGTTCCTATCCAGTTAGACTGTATTTGGTGTCAGCTAGATTGTTTTGCTGTTCAGCCTTGCTCCAGAGCAGTCTGTAGAGCATATGAGTCATGGCAAGGTGTTGCTTGAGCCCTCTGTGTTTCCTGGCACAGGCAGGATCTACACATACCTTGTCACTCTAGTTGTTTACCTTTTTTCCATTCACGCTTAGGTCAGAAAGATCTACTTAAGGTTAATGAACCAACTGTTGTTGTAAAAAACACCAGTCACAATGACTGTTTTCCTGCTTCTTATTATGTACATAAATTGGTGCTGGTGATGGAGAAGTATTGTAGCATTCAGTATTGTTCTGTATACAAGCAGGCAAAAATTGCTTGCTGGAGATAATTACCCACTCGTACAATTCAGAAGAACAAATGGCTCTTTCATTAAATTCTTGATTCAGTACACACATTTTCTTGCACTTCGTTCTTAAACGTAGCACATCGAATATGTCTTTTTAAGTTTTGAAACAAATTTAGAGTAAATTATACCAAGGTGAATTCTGTTAAGTTCCCCAGGACTCGTTGATCTGTCCACTTAGTCATATGCAGGTAAAAATTTGAGTCTCTTAATGTAGCATTCATGCTGAGGCACAGGAAGTAAACAAACGTTGTGCTAGGAAATTACTCCCTTAAATGATGTAGTTGATTGGTGAAATACCTGTTTTCCAGACCTTTTCAGTCTTTTATATTGCCTATAACCACTAAATATGCAATCAGTTTTTTATTTAAATTTCCAAATTACAATTTCATTGTTGCTTAGACCACAGAGGTGAAGAGTCTTCTGAAAACATCCTCTCTTGGTTAGTACGTCTCTCATCCCAGACTTGGTTTGGGAGTCTTCAGTCTCCTAAAGGAGAATATTTTCAGCACAGTCCACATCCTATCATCTGTGTCCACATTAATCCCTACTGAGATACTTTTTGTTGCCTACAGAGTCTACAGTAGATTTAAATCTAACTATCCATGCATATCCAAAATTACTGCTTTTCAGCACACCTTCTCAGCTCCTTCATTTGTTCTCCTTTATGATCACCTGACAAAGTTTTCACTAGCATAGATTCAGGTCTGCTAGTTTTTAGTATCTTCAAACCTTTCGTTGTCTGCCTTGCTGTCTGCAGCAAGTTTACTAAGTACAAAGCAGTTTTCATTTGCTTATAGCAAAATGATTTAAATGTCATAAAAATAAGGAGACTGATACTAATGAGAGGGATTTTTATAGCATTGAGAAAGCTGGGATTGCCACTTGTGATTGACATGTGTAGAGCTTCACACCACACAGTTCTGCTTTCTTCAATCACAATGTCAGTGATTGTACTAAAACGTTAGTGATACAGCAAGTCATATACAGCTGCTGATTTCTCAAGATAGCAAAGAAAATGCAGGTAATTCCAAGAGACTACAATTTTAGAAGGTTAATTTGTCACTGCCTATTGAGAAAAAACAGAGAAACCACTCAGAGATGCGGAAATAGGCCAATTTTGTAATAGCTGCAGATGTTCATTACAATTTGTATCATGAGAATTTTGTTCAAATTCTGTTCATATCACAGCTAAAAGACTGTTATGAAAGTGTTGTAAGAATTATTCTATTTTCTGTTCTCTTTTAATCTTTATAGCAGTAATGAGTCATCACAGAATTTCAGTCTTCAGTACATTGCCAGTTTCACAATCACATCAAAATGCTTAACAAAAAGAGAAACTAGGCAAGTTGAATACCTTTTCATAAAAATTTTTAAGAGATTGTTGATTTGCTTATGATAAATTTTATTTCTAGGGCTCTTCCTGATGCAACATTTTCTAATCATAGCTATGAGGTAGATTGCCACATAATCCCAGAGAGAAGATGTGTGAAATATCATTAGGAGTTTTTAATGTATATAATAAGTCATATCATCCATCAAATGTATGCTTGTTAAAGTATCATGATGGATAAATTACCACTTTATTCATGGTAACTGAAATTACACATACAGCTTCAACAACAACATTGGTTCCATTTCCAGCCTGTAAGGAGCACAATTATGCAGATAATCAATAATGCACACTTTTGTTGGGCACAGAAAACTTGGTGATATGTGAAGAGTCCATATAAATCCCAGATCCTGGAAGCACCAAGCTACCCGTTGGAAAAAACTTGGCCAGTCTTATTCCATGTTTACAAATGAACTCCTGATCTAGCCAGCCAGGAAGTGTGTCAGATAAAGTTGGCCCTAACTGGAGAAATCACATCTGCTCACCAGTACAGAGAAGCAGTTGGCAAGACAGGGTGTCCATTTCCCTACCAGAGTAATGAGGATTTATTTTTATTCTTGCTAAATTGAGTTGACCTCCCAGTAGTGATGTTCAATATGTGTAATTGTATTTGTCTCCGAGGATGGGCTAATGGAAAACATTCCTATGATAAATACATTCAGTCCAGTTTGCCAATAACAGATGATGTGGTAACTTGTCAACTGTGCAAAAGAAGTGTAAAATGATGCCCCACTCAAAGCAGCAGTAGATAAACTCATTTTCCACAGGCTTAGGTGGTAACTCGTAATGCAAGGCAAGGTGAGCTACAATCAGTAGCTTCCAGGGATGTGCATATCTTATTTCTATTGTTTCTCTTGTTTTATACTTTGCACAGCCCAGGATCTGTTATTTAACTTCATAAATCACTTTATACACTCTATCAAATTTAAAAGATCATGCAAATTTTTCAGCTTATAATTGACTAATTTTATCCTTAATTTTAATCTTTAATTTAACCAGACAATAGGTTCTTAGAGGTGTTTTAACATTGACTTTCTTTGATTTTAAATGTACACAAATGAGGTTTAGTCATTCTCATTTGAGAATCCTCACTCTCTGAATTTGGGTGTCATGAAAAATCACTTTTCTTTGATGGCTCCTGCAAGCCCCAGAAGCAAGGATGAGAAATGGTATGGAGGTTGCCTGAGGAAGCAGAGTAGTACTTGGATCTGAATTTTTCCATCTGAATTTTTCTTGGGGATTGCAATCAGGAGAAAATCTGAACCTTTCCCTGGATTTTTGATTTTCTTGTCTTTGGTATGGAATAATTTCCTATATGTGTAAGAGCACTCCAAATTTCCCACAGCAGTAGAAAATTTAGTCTGAGGAATTTTATGAAATTTAGCCCCTACTTGAAAACCTTACCAGTTCATTCTGTTCCATTTACAAATCTGCTCACTGTATTTTGTAAGTGAAGATCCCTGGATACATCACTGAAAGTTGTATTAATGTTAGTGTTTTGGAGAGGCTGGTTCAGCCCACGTGGAGTGCTCCCTTCCTATCAGTCACCGGTGTGTGCCTGTCGTCCCTGAACTTACTGATGCCATTTCTCTATTTCTGGTTGGTGACCCTTGCCCACTTTGTATGAGGACATGCTGAGGTAATAAATTTTCAATACTGTTTCATTAAATTATTTTCCGTTATGTATACTAAGTACTTTCTGTGACTTTTTTTATCTCCATGTTTAAATGGGGAATGCATAATAGGAATTGCAGAACAACAATCCACTGGATTGTTTCAGAACTGCATTTACCCTGCTCATCTGTTCCATCACATAATCACTTTCACACTTCCCTGAGTGGCTATGCAGGGAAGGCAAAATTAAAGGCAAAAATCCACATTCCATCACTGCTAATAAGAATTGCCATAATTTTCATTTTCATTTCAAAGACACATCTGAAGAATGGAGCCTGATGTAGCCAGGCTTAGCACAGACACACAAGCAGGCACAGACCTTACTTCATCATGCAGATGGTTGTTACTCATACCGAAAAATCATTAAATTATCTGCAAAGGACAGTATTTCACAGCACAAATGAAACTGTAAGAGGATTCTCTCATCTGTCCTTTAAAATTTATAAAAAGGACGAACCAAGTGATACTGTATCAAGTACCAGGGCTGATTATTTCAGCGTAGTGTAAGTCAATGCATGAAGAGAACTGCAGCTTTCATGTTGTTAGTTTGTTTAACGGATATATTAATTTCATTGATAATAGAAAGAAATCCAGTCCCATAAAAAATATAAGGCAAAATTTTCTATCCGTATTCAAATGAATTTCAGACCATTGCTCACAGTTACTGGGGAGTATTTAAAGGAAGAAGAGATGTTTTATTCAGTGCTGGCACAGCTTATCAACAGCATGTGTCTGCTCTAGCAAGGGGAGCCTGCTGTACTCCATCAAAGGCTGGGGCCGTCTATAAAAACATTCAAGGAACTGGGAGAAGCAGCAGACTCTGTTCCAGCTAAGAGAGACAGATATGTGCCAGGATGTTGTACTTCCTGCTGTAACAAGTAACAATAGTGAGCATAAATTAAGGAGGTGGAATGGGAAGTGATGGAGAAAGAGTAAGGGAACAATTTAGTGACAGTAATTTACAAATTGTTTGACTGTTTGGCATATCCCAGAGTCAGTAGGTCTGGATCCAAACTTGAATATCCCTTCCTGAATATTGCCATAGTTCTACTGTTGATTTGGATGGAGAATCTGACAGACAAATAGTCCTGGGAAGCTGAGCCTGTAAAAAAATGGACACAAAGATGCCTCATGCAGACAGTGCTATGTTCAGGAAGAGTGAGTAGTTTCTGGATGGCCCTCCATTCACTTGACCCAGGCTGAGAACAAAGATTTATTTCACACAGGTCAGCTGAGAGCCAGCAGATAGAGGTGACCTTCAGGTACTCAATTTGGTTTCTCCCTCTGGGCTGGAACTGAACAGCCTCACATCATGCTGCCAGTTCTCTGACTCACACAGCTCTCTGTTGGCCTTTTTTTTTTTTTTTTTTTTTTTTTTTTTTTTTTTTTTTTTTTTTCCCAAAGCTTGTGCTTTGGTTCTGGAAAATCTCTGCAGTTATGTAAGGAAGAAAAAAATGCGGCTTCAAGCTTAATTTGTATTTTTAGATGTACATACATGCGCAGCAAAGTTCAGAAGGGGAGCAATTCTCCCCTAAAATATCTGTACCTTCCAACCACCAGTGAGGCCCCCAAGGAGCAATAGAATCTTGAAAAGTAGGCAGTGATGCTGAGAAAGAAACGTAGCCATGGGATGTCACCACACAGATTTACAGATCCCCCAGCAGGATCACTTTCCCAGGGTGCTCTGGAGCTTCTATTTAAAGTTACCCTGCTGAACATGATTATGTCCACCTAGGAGAAAACAGGGCAAAGAGCAACTGTCCACTGAGAGAGAAATTACCTTTCCATATGTGCTGGGATCTCTTCCTGAACTTGCCAAGAATGATATATAAAAGAAATAATTCTCTCATTGTATGGAGGAAGCAAGATCTCTCACTCAAGACTCAGGTATGGGTACTCAAGCTAATTTCCATGGCCTCCTGTAAAATGCCATAGAGCTTGGAATTTAACTCCCAAAGGATCTGTGTTCTTAAGGGTCAGCATTTGTTTCCAGACTCATTTCAGGTTTGCCAGGTGATGTTTCAGCTCCTTTAATTTCCTCCCCATTGCTTCAGAGCATTTTTATTGCTACCTTTCCAGTATAACACTCTATCAGCCTCATAGAGAATATTTTGAAGTATTTGGCCTCCCACAGTTGTACAAAATTCCCTAGCAAATCCCCTACTCTTTTAGAAGAAAGTATAATTGCACTATGTCTCTTTTTCTTTTCCGAAGCTGAGTGGGATTTAGAATAATACAAGTAGAGCATCAAAGAAAATATAAAACCTATTTGTCAGTTTTCAGCTAGCGAAAGAGAAGCACACACCCACCTCATCCATGTGGGTGTTCTTGGCCTGTACCAACAAGGTACATGCTTTAAAATAAGATTGGAACAATAAAGCTTGGGAATCATTCAGCTGAAATCACCAGCCTGCATACACTTGGCAGATTAACACTCCGGAAAATTTCAGGCTGACATTTAGAATGAAGTGAATTTGTTTAAACTACATTTAACAGTAACTTTTCTATAGCCTCATCTCTTCATCTCCATAGCACAGAGCCGATGGGCTGTGCTCAGCCTCTGCACTGTCTGGCTGAGATGGTGCCAGTCTGAATGGACAATATACACTGCACATGCACTGTGGTGATTCAGGAGGCTGCAGAGAGACACCTGGCAGAAACTTTGCAGGGGTCAGGTTGATTAACCTTTTAAAACCATAGCTGGAAGATATTTTGCTGTATCCTATGCTGGAAAACCACCTCTGGTTCCTGGCTAACTGACCTCTGTGTTAACCCCTAGCCTGTGTTAACCTTTAAGGTGTGTTAATCCCTAGTTTAACATAATGCTGCTGCATTGAAAACTGCAGTTATGCTGTGCTTAGTATAAAGTGTGGCTAAGGCTCAGGAAGCAATTATTTAATCTTTACTAAAACTACAAATTGTCTCTTCAGGTTTTTGGAGTAGATGTATCAAACAAGTTATTGGTTTTGGCTTGGTGTTGCAAAGCAGTCATAAATGCCAAGAACTTGTTTTCCAAGATTCCACAGTACTTTGTGCAGTAGCAGCAAAATTTGCCCAGCTCTAACTAAATTTTCTTTCCCTGCTGTATGCTAATGCCAAAGTTTATTGTTTCAGTGACATATCCCCTTCGGAAAGTGGTAGTAGAAGGCTCATTTCCTCATCTAGGCAATTGGTTTCAAACCCCATCTTGAACTGTAGCTTCTGTGGTTGAAAGATGCTTGCCTAATATCCTCTCATAAGGGTATTTATTTTGGGGAGGTTGTGTTGGTATCCTATCCTGTGGGTTTGATTAAAGGCCTTAGTTTGCAAAATTATAAAGTTCATTGAAAAATATCTTCATAGACCATAGAAACCATGAAAATAAAATTGGAAGAGACCTCTGGAGATTATTTATCCCAAACTCCTATTCAAAGCAGGGTTAATTTCAAAGTTAGATCAGGCTTTGTCCACTCAAGTTTTGATAGTCTTTAAGGATGGAGAGAGAGAGAAAGAGAGCGAGAGAGAGAGATACTATGATACTATGGTCTTCCTTCCTTCCTTCCTGTTCTTGTAAAGACAGACAATCAAGAAATATACTCATTTAGGAAAAGCAAGTTTCAACAACTGGTGATTCTTGCATACAGCTGGAAGAGGTTATGGAACTCATTTCATCTGTGAAATAAAAATTTTTATTCAGAAGTTTCAGGTTTTTGGGGTTTCTTAAATGGATGGAAACTTTCTGACTCATTTCTATCTCTTAGAGAACCCAGCCTTCATTTTCCTGATTTGGACAGAACCATACCACTTTATAACAACTGCTATGATATTCCCTACTCTGGACCATCTAAGAATCGTTTCATTCCTCTTATTTTACCCCCACTCTTACTCAGTTCTTTGGCTGCTGCAATTTTTATATTGGGCATTCATACTCCAGATTTCTAGACCATTTATATTCTCAGACAAAGAAAACTTTAAGGATGCTAATTTATTACATGTTTGTATAACACCTAGCCAAGAGGGCAGTGCCTTCCTTATGGATTGGAATCATGACTTAAGAAAAAATGTTAAATAATAATAACAACAATCCAATACACTGAACTATGTAAAAAGTATTATTTCTTTAATTGTCTTGCTCACCTCTTCGTGTGTTCCAGTGATTTTGAAAGTGCATGGAGAAAGGTCTCTGTGAGAGATGTTTGTCTCACACCCCCAGTTAGCTGCCTAAGGAAGGGATTGCTGTCTGGAGAGTCTGTTCTCTCTGCCTTGATTAGATGTAGAAGGATGATTAATTTGGAAACAGGTAATGGTGATTGAGATTTATGGCAATGAGAGTGGGAGCAAATCTGCACTTCAGCTTACAAAAAATAGCCTCATCAATATGTGGAGAATATTAGGATTTAATTTCTTGCCCATTTTGCAGTATCCTACAGGCACTCACTGAAGCTGGAATTAGCCTGGATAGAACTAGCCCAGCTGCTTTCTACAGCATTAGCTTCCACATAAGGATTCTGTGCCATGCAAGTATTTTCCCTTCAGTGGGCGGCAGAACTGAGAGATGGGGTGGGAGGTGAACACCTCCTGGCATTTCATAGCACAGTCATCACAGGAATGGTAAAACCATTCTACTCAGAGGATGCTGGGGCATTAGAACCCTCCTCCCAGACACAAACAGAATTTCCAGGAGCTGAAAGCAGCTCGTAGCCTAAGCCTGAATGAATGTACTGCAGTGACATTTGGGCTGGTCACATTCTCAGATCCCTGGCAGCTGGAGCCCCATGGAATGCCCCTGCCCGAGGGCACAGCCTGGCTCACTGCAGAAGGCTTTAGTAATCTGTGTGAGGTAAGCAGGTGGCCTTGCTGTCCTATTAGATACTCAACACATGCTCTAACAGGGCAGCTGACCTTCCAGGCTCCATAGCTGTGTTAGTTTGTCTTTAGAAAAAGGAGGCTTTTAGTTATCCAAATAAATCGTTCTTGTGTCATGTCCAAAGACCAATTTTAGTGGATTTTGGTTGTTTAACAATAAGTCACATGTAACTTCTGTTCACCTCGTGAACAATATTGACTTGATTCCACTAAACAGAATGAAGTGAGTCCTCAGATATTAATTGTAATGTTCTAGAGCTTATTTTTAGAAACTTAGCGTACTTAATGTGGGAGAGCTCTGTTGTTCTAGCAACTGCATGTGAACCTATCCTCAAGAGCAAATCATTGTAGTCAAACCTCATCAACTATCAATAATTCGTCTTATTTTCCACTATGATGATATACTTAAAATAGTACTTACCTACTTTTGGAAATATAACTATATAATGCTTCATTCAGGCCTTGCTCTTAACAGGCAGAATTTTAGTGAATACCTGTAACTACAGGCAATTTTGCAGCTCAGAGAAAATGTCAGATAAATAAGGGCATAGCTCACACTCCACTAAACCTGTGGAAAGGCTCCTATTGACATCCGTAGGAATTCTACAAGTGTTTGAATGCTTCATCCCCTTTTACCCCCTTTTCCCTTGTACTCTTATCTGTAATCTCTCTATTAAGTACAGTTCACCTTGTACATGGTAATAAATCCCTGTATAAGGGTGAGAAGAATCTGTTATGGATAGAAACAAGTTGATGACAGAATTCCATTATGGTTTCATAGGATTATGGTGGCAAAAAATCTACAGACACTCCCAGAAATGAGAATTTTGCAAGGAGATTTTCTTCCACTTTAAGCCAGAATACTAAACCAGAATACTGTGTTCCTTAAAGATACAAGAAACATTAGGAAAGCTCCTGGGCATTGCCTCACTGGGGAGCCTATCAGGAACAAGTTAAGTGAACTTGTTTCTTGAAAAGCTAACCAGGGTTTTTTTGGTTTTGTCCTTTGCTCTCTTTAATATTACACAAGGAAATACTCAGAAGATCTTTAGAACCTTTGTTCAAATGAGATATAAGAAAGCAACAAACTAGGTATGAGCTAGAATGCATGCCTGAAATACATATGATATTCATTTGAAAGCATATTTCAGTTTTATGACATCTGCAAATCTAGAGCTGCCTCTTTCCTAGCAGACTGTGAACAGAAAAAGTGGAAAACCTTCAACATGTCTTAACTTTATAAACAGAAATTTGGTGCTTTTCTCCAATTATCTCTGTTTTGTTTTCTTTTATTTTTCTCTCTAACCATCTGCAGCCTTCTGAAGTCTGGTAAATTCACATTTGATACAGAAGCACATAGGCTGAGCACCGAAGCTGCAACAGGTCTTTGCTGTGCTTTCCCTGGCAGCAAAACCACACTAAATAACTCTCATGCTGTCGTGTCCCCTTTTCCATTCTGCTTCTTGCTTTCCCACTTCCTCTAGGTTACTCTCGTATCAGATGTGGTCATTCATCTCTTTGTAGGGCTTTGGCTGTAGGACATGAAAATTAGGATTAAGAAAAAAATATTGCAGGATTTGGGGGTTTTTCACAGTCTCTGTCAGAGATCTAGTATATAGCTTGCTCCCTGAAAGCTAAAATAGTCTTGCTTAGAGGTCAGCCCCACAAATAGTTGCATCAGCCTAGCAAAGGGGAGAAGAAAAGGACAGTGGTGAGCACCAGTGGCCAAGCAAGGCCAAACATTTCCAGCACTGGCCTTCACAACCAGCAAAACCCTGATGTTGTGACACTATGACTAAAGCACGGGGGCAAAGTCAATTAACAGCTGAGTAAGTTATGTGTGACCAGGCAGACTGCAAGCTGTGCTGCAGGACCCACTGAAGGGTAAAGAGGAGTGGGTTTACCCCATTTTTTTTTATGTCACCTGCACTGCTTACTGCTTAGTCCTGGTTAAGGGCAGATGTACCTTCCTGTGGGTAACTCCCATGCTATAAATCAAAATTTGGGCTGTCCTATTCATCTTCCATATCCTAAGTTCTGTTTAAATCAGTGTAAACTCTGTTAAAAATGCAGCAACTCATTTTTTAACTTACACTATTTTTGTCTTTTGAATTAAGTTTTTCTGTATCCTATTTAAAATCCTCCACACGCTTTCTTCAGTTCTCCATCCAGTACAGATTTATCTGCTGCACACATTCTCCAGTGATTGAAAATGCTGTGCTTTTCACTCCCAGTGCAGCCAAGTCAAGCTGATAAACATGCTTCCCTTCTCCTGTGTGTCAGCTTGTGGTGTGCTGAACTTATATTTTCATTAACTTGACTTCAACAAAACTTTTCTCAGTTCTCCAGGGATAACTGCTTCCCAGTGTAAATGCTCAGAGCTCCACTGAAGTCAGACAACTTATGACAATTGCTACCAGCTGAGGTCTGGCCTGAGAGCACTGGGTTGTGTCTGACATGTCAATTCCTCATGAAGCAAGATTCATTCTGGACTGCTGTCCTTTCACTGGGCAACGCTCTGCATAAGGATTGCATGGTTTCAGCAAATATGAGTGGATGAGAGTGTTTTTCAGCAGATGTATTTGCAGCTATTTCTGCAGAAGGTTCTTTGAAAGCAGTTTTCATTGAAAGGGAGGACAGAAAGACAACCTCATTGTTTTGAAATGTAATGTGTTGCTGAATTATTTATTACCCCTTCTGCTTCTGTTGCTTCAGGTGTTCTTGCAAGCGAAATGCCCTGGAAGCTGATCGTATCAATGCCACTCTGTCTCTTCCTTCTCTCTTTTTCATAGAACTACACTTCCTTTTTTTCTTACATCTGCTAAGAGAGCTATGGCATATCAATTGCAGAGCCTACAGTTTTACAAAGGTACAGTGCTAGACAGCTTTGAGTTTCAGGAACGTGTCAAAGGTTTTTTCCTTCTCTTTTGTCCTTTTGCAGCACGGAATACTGGCAAAGCTTCTGTGGTCATTTCTTCCTTTTAGTTACACTACACAATTCTGATTATCAGATAAATTTATAATCTCATTATACCCCCATCCCTATCTCTTTCGATCTGGTAAATGTCATCTTGTTTGACCCATGACTTATCAGCATGCCTGCATATTATGTTTAAAAGTCAAGTTCAGAAATCACCACTGTACTTTACACTAAATATTTAACTCATGTCCTTGGCAATAAGACAAAACCCTAGCCATAGATTTAAAAACAGCCTTCAAAATCAGAAACCATTATCTACAAAAATGGTTTATTCTCGGTTCAGCCATCTATAATTACTGTACAATATCCAGCATCTGTCTATCCTATTTATATTGCCAAGATGAAATTATAACCATGATTTTATTCACTTTATTTCTATAATGAGAACTAGCATAATCCACATTATTTGCAAAAGTAATCACTCTCAGCCATTTAATGGTATTAACTTTTCATTTTCACTGAGACTTCAAAATCTCTTTCCATATTAAATTTATTAACAATTCTCAAATAAAAGTGTTTTCTAGGTATATCTATCTGATGTTCTTACTTTATGAATGTAGCAGCAAGAGCAGTACTACTTGATTAACATTAGTAGCATTAACATAGATTTATATACTGAAAAAGAAGGGAATAAGGCTCCTGATGCAAGTCTCCTCACCAGGGTTCTATTGAACAGTGAGGGTTCCAGTGCTCAGCTCAGCCAGTAACTAGAAGCACATTCACTGCATGCTGGCTCAGACTGTAGAACTAGGCATATATTCCTCATATGAATAATTCCACTGCCATGAACGAGATAATTTATATAAACTAAATTCACATATAGCTGTATGTTTTCAGGCTCATGCTGTATAAAATCATGTAAGTGTGTCTGCAAAAATGAGAGGAAGTTCTGGGTTTTGGTCGTAGATTAACTCTGTTGCTTTTTCCAAAATGTCCTCTTCTAGTCTGGCCATTTTCTTTTGATTGATTTGACATTTGTTCCATGTCTTACATCCATTGCCCAATATTTTTAATTTCTGAGGCTTAGCCTTGTCCCCCTCTGTCCCCTTAGTCTAAGTAGAAGCAAACTGGAAGTAAGCTCTTTGACATCATCTTCATTTTTCAATGACGTGAAAAGACACAAAAGTTGCCTGGACATTCCTGCCCTGCCTTTCCCAGAAAAATCCTTTCTTGAGTACTGAGAATCTGGGTGATAAGGTGTCTAATAGATTTTGCCACTTGTAAGCCACCTTGCTGAGAGTGGGTGGGGTGGCAGTGAGCTGCTTCAGAATGAAAGATGTTTTTCCACTCTGTGCGTATAGAATGACACAACACTCCCTGCCAGCACCAAAACTAAATACCAGTAGCTGAAATATTTCTGATAAGATGAAGGGGTTATTTTTTCCTTCAGTATTATCAGCTGCTTTTGGTAGGATATTAAAACCCAAGCCATATCCACAGCTTATAAATGCAACAGCATCAGAGGAACTGGTGGCAGAAGTTTATTGATTACTGGTATGAGGATCCTCCATGTGTAATCCAATGAAATCACTGTAACATATTCTTTTCTGAGAACAAGTTCTCTCAGTACTTTATCTGCTTGTGCCAACTAGCTTTTTGTAACAGGATTTCAGACAACATAAAATGAATAAGATACACAAGGAAACTAAACTACACCGAGATCTACATAGACCTCCTTGTAGAACAGGTCTTAAAGACTTGCATTTTTCTTAGCTGTATCTTTTCCTTTTGGTGATGCGAAATAAGGAATCAACATCCAGGATTCAAAACACAAATAAAAAATTGAAAATTCTAGGTTTAGGATCTAATTTTTGTTTTAATGCCCAGACTTGAAAAAAAAATATTTTAAAAATAATATAAATGCATTGCTTTTTGCTCCTCTGCTGACATTTATGGGAGTTTTTTCAGCACAGAGTAGCTAATCTTAGACTGGAAAAAGTGAAAGTGGATGTGCAAAATTCAGGCTAAAAATCTTGGTAAATTGTTGGCAGTGTGGTTATTTAGTTTCCTCAGTTACAGCAGCCTCAGTACTGGAGACTACTAACAGGAGCAGAATTTTACTGTGTTTTTATTAATTTCCAGTCATTTTAACTGTGCTAGTACAAGAGTTTCAGTTAAAGTTAAGGAAAAATTTGAAATATAAATACTACAGTAGGGAACAATGAAGAAGTAAAGATCAAATTCTGTGCTGAAATATACAGGTCTCTAAGATTTGGGAGGGGGGAGAAAGGTTATTTAGCAGCTCAAGTTCTTTGGTTAATTTTAGGTTGTCACATTTTTCGGGCATTAGAAGTGAGCAGATGGTACAGCTATTTTGCCCACTTTTATCATCACTAACTTTTTTATTTTGAATATTCATGTAGCCTCATTGTCATGGAAATGCACGCACAGGAAACTTGAAATCAGCCCGGCCATGTATGTGCTTTTGTAAACCTCTGCTTTCCTTATTTAGCTATGAAATGAGCCTGTTTTTTCATTAATCTACATAATTTTAACATTTAGTGTTTTAAGAAAACCTGGTGAGCAAGTGTTGGCTATATTGAATTAATTTTGGAGTACAAATACAGTGGAACAGAAGCTTTGGTAATGGATTTAGCAAAGGCAATAGAGTGGTCTCAGAAAATGCCATTAGACCAAAAAACATTTACAAAGGTGCTTTTGGATATTCTTCAGAACCATTAAATATTTACATAGGGTCAGCATCTCCCTTCAGTAAACTGATCAAAGTGACATCAATGATGACCTTTCCTCTGATCCAAGGATCCCTTGATCAAAGTTCCTCTGATCCCTTATCATATCACAGAATATTCCTAGAGATGTAAAATGAAGACAAGATCTATAAGGCAGATAAAGAAGGCAAACAACAGTAGAACGTAAATTTGGAGAATCTGTTATTCAGAGTGCAGCTGTGTCTGGGGAGGACCTGCTTTCCCTGCACGTGGCCGTGTGACAGCTCTGCGCTGCCGCCTCCTCGGCAGGGGCCAGGCAGGTCCCTGGGCAGGGACAGGACATTCCCCTGGGCAGGGATAGGACATTCCCCTGGGCAGGGACAGGACATTCCCCTGGGCAGGGAAGCTCCAGAGAGGGCCTGAGGTCCTGCGGTGACACGCAGCAGAGCAGAGCAGCAGTTCTGTCCCCATCCGGGGCAGTGCTCTCCGCTCCCAGCGCACCAGAGCTCTCATCGGGTGAATGAAAGGGATGCGTGTGTGTGGAAACGATTCTCCTGATAAAGCCAGGACAGAAGAAGCCCCACAGAGGAAAGCAGAGATCCTGTGAAGGCCAAAGTTTTCCTCATTTTCTCCTCTGTGCACAGCTATTCTTAGTGCTTCTCCTTTTAAAAAGAAACCAGCAAACAAACAAAAGCCCAAAATGGTTGTTCTCAAGTGAGAACATCTTCATTCAGTGCAATTATTCTCATCTTGTTGGGAATATGAAGGAGTTTGGTTTAATTTTCAGCTTTTCTGGTTTTTTAATTCCTGTATTAGTCCTGTCTCATGAAGGATGTTTTAGGATTACCAAAAATTGCCGATTTTTTACAGTCTCTCTCCCTCACCACAATGCCAAATCACATTCTGAATAGCCCTAAATCTCAATTTTAGGTGAAATCACATTTCTGGAGTTAAAATACTTGAAAAAGCCTTCTTATGTTAACTGTCAAACTTTTGTGCTTCTATAGCAGATGGTAACTGTGACCTTGAAATTAGCAAGGAGATAAGTAATTTGAAGGTACAGATTGAGTGATTTAATGGACTTCCCCTTTTCATTACAGTACTATTAGTGTCCCACTTGAGATCACTGCTGGAACAGTGATCAGATGAGTGTTACAAAGGTATTTGACAAAGCAGAGTATGGACTCTGCAATTGTATCTTGCCAGTGCCTCTTGAAGAAAGTGTTATTTAGATGAAATTTTAACAGCACTATTGGCTGTGAAATTATAAATTAGCTGCTCAGAGCTCACCTGTAAGTAAGCTGAATAATACAAGATTCTCCTTGCTCTTATATTTCTCATCTCTTAGTAAAATCTCTGAACAGGTATCAGTTAATCTAAATGAAATTTGGTAATCTAGGGTAGTACATGATGTGTTAAAATACAGAAGAAATGGGTATGTGTACCTATGACCCACAGCCCAAGCTAGCTTCAGTTTATTTCCAAATGTACTATGATTTTCTAGTCTGATTATGTATACAATTACAGATTTTTAGCATTTCTGGATATTCAGTCTGGATATCTAATTTTCTTTGATTCATTTTCAAAATGTATACTCTTCTTATTGCAGCCAGAAATATTGCTTTACTTTGTACTCAATAAGGTAATTTCAGTTTTCTCTTCTATTCCTGTGTATCTACATTGTAAATTTAAAAAAAAAAAAAAGTTTATGCTGCACTTAAAATCTATTTCTGGGCACTTGGGATAGGATTTAAGCAGAAGCTAGCAAAATTATTGGAAATCACTTGGGCATGAATTCGTGCACACTCCAGTTAGTCCTCTGAAGATCCTTTCTGGTCTTAGCTGAAATTTCAGGCATATTACTGAGTCTGTAGGTTTGGACAAATTATCTCTCTTTTTCAGAAATCTCCAATTATTGTGAATGAGCACCAGCATTGTAACATTGCATAACCTCTGTGCTTTATTACTGGCCTTTCTTAAAAGCTGAATACCTAAGAAAATAGAAAATTTCAGCAAAATGATCAAATATCCTCCTCAACTCTAAAACCTACTTTTGAAAAAGTACTTTTGAAAAATTATTTTGATCCAATACTTCCTTTTAGTATAGTTATAACTTCTGGGTATTTAGTAGCCTAATAAGGAAAGAAAGAAAAGAGGTCAGCAGCTGAACCTCGGTCAGCTTCATGACAACAGAAATTGCTCTTCTTTTCTACTTGAACTAGAGGACAGATTCCCGAATCTGGGGCATTTAGTTCTTTCATTATTGCAGTTTAAGTGTGATTACATGTTTTATATAACTGTGAAGTCATCTTATTTCTAGTTTTAAAAGTTCTTTTACACCAACCTGTGAATTGAGAAATCTCTATCCTATGTTCTCTTTCTCTTTTCCAAACCTAACTACTTGCAGGTATAATTGGAAGACCTCTCCACCTTTCTGTTCCTCTGGAAGAAATTTAGAGTAGGAATAAATCTGTCAAAACTCCCATTGGATGAAATAATAAATTTGCTCATTTACTTTTTGGTACTGTGCTCAGAATATATAGAGCAGAGAGTATATTTCAAAGTATCTTCTCCTCTGGAGACAGGGTGTTGTAATTCTATTAGCAATACTATTCCATTATAGTTAAGTTCATGCATACAAATAAAAAATAATTTAAGTAAATTTCACATCTTTTTCTCTTTTTGTAAAGTGTCATTAGACTACTACCCTCTAAATGACTTTTTCTCAAACATAAACGTAAAGATCTCAAGTCTGTATTGAGCCTTAGTCTTCCAAGACTCCATTATCTGATGATCACTTGACACTTGTACTGCAAGTGGTATTGTTTTGAAAAGGTTCTGTTGTCATTGTTGGACTACAATTGCAAAGCTTCCACAAAAAGGTAATTTGAAAGATTTTTAAAAGAAAGCAAATATGCAAAGTTTGTGTGATCCCTGTGTTTTCCTTCCTGCTTCCTGTGCACAGTAAGCAGGGAGTAGGATGGCTCTCTGTAAAGTATGGAGTAGCAAACAGGGCTTGTGAGAAGGATCACAGATGTCTTTTCCTCAAGAGGAAAGAGAGTGCCAGGCATCAGCTGGCATGTATGTTGAGACCATCTGGGATGTGCACAGGGCCCCAGGTTGATCCCCACATCCTTGACACAAGGATGAAGAGGGAAGGTCAGTCACTCTGGGTTTAAGGCAGCCTGTAACACAGAAGGAGCCAGGGGAACTAAGTGCTTCCTCCTGCCTTGCTCAAAGGAGGTCCAACATGAAGCGCAGACCCCTCCCTGTGCCCCACAAAATTCATCAGATTTGAGGGCAAACTCACTAAACATGCAGATTTTCCAACACCTGGAGAAACAGCCTGAAGAATGAAAGAATTTTCATCTTTCACTGTAGCACAGAAAATGCTGTCTTGATGGATGTGTAAGCCATATGTATAGTGCTGGTGTATGAGGGAAATCATTTCCCTTCTAAAGGGCTAACAAAAACAGGAATACCCCTGTCTGACTGGTGTATTTGTCATGGGTGGAAATCAAACAACAGCTGCCTAAAGGGCTGGCAAATTTGACCAGTCAAGAGCAGAGACGGCTGAGATCTGCTCTGGTTGCCCACAAGTGCAGAAGTGGTTACGTGGCTGCTGCTGAACTGCTGTTGGTTCTGCTCAGGTGCCTTTTCCAAAGTTCATGCAAAGTGAGCGCATCAGGCCGTGCTTGCTGTGCATGCCAGGAGGCCCACGATCCAGGTGCAGGGCTCTGGGGCTGGCTGCAGCGCACAGCTCTTCCCCTGGCCCAGGGCTCTAGCGGCAGAGCTGACAAGGCTGGGCATACACAGGGGCTCACCAGCTGGTGCAGCTCTGTTTGTTAATATGGAGAAAGGTGAACTGAAGCATGTAGTTCACTGCTTTCCACATCTTTGCAAATGCTGTTAGGCCAGTGCACAGTAACAGCACAGAGGAGAATTTGACAGAAACAACCAGCTATTCTTGGTCAAATGAAAAAAGGAGGATTCTCTTTACAAGTGTCAGTTTTGCTAAACTACAAGTTTGCCCGAAGTGCAAGCAGTGAGGAGAAGCCAGTAATGAACTGGGGCATGGTTTTACTCAGCCTGCTGACTTCAGAAGCCAGGGCTCAAAATCAATGAAATCCATAGGATCCCTTTCTTTGACAGCAATGTTCTTCACTGTGGAACTCCAGTGATATTTGAAGTATGTCTGTATTATTGAGACACATTTTTTTTCATTTGTTGTGTACATATACTGGACATGTGATCTCCTTCTTAGCCTAAATAAGCTTATAATGCTCCTCTGAAAGAAGGAAAGAAAGCAAAAAGAGAGAAAGACAGATCAAAGGCCGGGAAACTTGCAACTGCATTCTTATAGGGGATGAGCAATACAGTACACAGTGATATGCAAAGAGTTAGGGTAATAAAGGCATTGAAATTTTATTATCATAATGGAAATTTTTTTTTGCAAGTAGAAAGAAGAATTATTTTGCTATAATTCCAAATATCTTAGTAATGACCCAAAACAAATCACAGCTACACCAAACAGGGAATGTTCATTGGTGTTACTGAAGAGAACAAACAGTAGTTCGCATGCATTATTGCCTAAGTGCATTACTACCCATAATAGTTCTCCTAGTAGCCATCAAACTCTTATTTCATAGAGGAAGCAAAGAAATACAGCAACATGTTAGATCTAGAATGGACAAAGAAGTCCTCCAGTACACAAACTGGAATGCAAAATACACCTATTCTAATTCTAATGGCAATTATTTCAACAGTGTAAGGCAGATAGCAGTAGGGACATTTTCAGTGAGATACATGTCCCTACACCAGATCATTATCTTCCCTTTTACATATATCCAGCACAATAAAACAGGGACTGTGGAGCCTTAATTATAAGTACATATAAGCACTATTTTGAAAATGGTGCACTGTTTAGAAGATAATGTACTGTATTGATTTTCCCTCCTAGTTACCTCAATGTTTAATAATAAAAAGAAACAGAAAATAATTACATCTGCTGTGATATTAAAAACACGTCACATTCTGCTCTGTTTTAGTCCCAGAACTTCTGTTCTTTTCTTTAGAATGACCCCAACTCATTATGTGGGAGCCAAGGCAAGAGGAAGCTTTTATTAAGCTTTTTATCTGAAACGACTCATTTTGATTTAAGACCATCTTTTTGTAACATAAAATTCATTGGGATTTTTCTGTGTTCTAAGGCAGGTATGGGAGTCTGAAAAAATTAGTGTCTTGGTGCAGTACTTCTATTTCATGTGCTCTGTATGTGCAAATAAAGTCAGAGTAGTGATGAAAGAAGGAAAGAGAAAAATTAACTGAAATATCTATAGGTTACTCAAAGAGAATATGGATATTAATCTACTCAGCTGAACATCTCAAAGGCCAGCCTGAGACAACAAAGCTGTTGCATGTATCAGAATGGTTGTAAATAAGCTGAAGAACATTTTCTGCAGAGACTGCAGTTGGATGGATCAACACTTTAGAAATGTCATGGCTAGTGGAAGATGTCCCTCATCTTCCCCTCACTGGCCTCTCTTAGTGCTCTGAAATGCAGAAGCAATCTGATGACGGGAAGGTGAAGTGTGCTGTGCGCCTGATCAACAGGACTTGCTTCTTTGAGTGGTAAATAAAAGCTAATCCCAGTTTGTGCAAGTGCATCAGAGATGTAAGCACTGCAACCAAACAGATGCAAACTGCATTCCTCCACAGACACCCAAGAACTAATGTGCCATCTAATGAGGTCAGACACTACAAGGCCAAGAGAAACCTCTGTACTATTATTATCTAGTGTGTGAAACATCTATGAACTTACTCTTCTTTGAACTGAAGCTCTAAGAAAAACATCTACTTTTGATTTTCAAATTATCATGGATAGAATTCTTCACAACCTTGATTAAATTGTTGCAAGATCTCCTGCTGTTAAAACTGTGAATCCTATTTTTAGCCTGAATGTATCAGACATTCATATCTAACCACTGAGCCTTTGTTAAAGCTTTGTTTGCAGACTGAAGATACCATAGCAGAGTTGTGCTCTCCACATTGGTCCTTATATGCAGTTGTCTCCTTTCCCCTTCATCTTTTCATCAGTAAACTGAACAGAATAAGCCTTCTAAGCATTCCTGCATCTCTCCATAATCAAGCAAAAACTTTTTGAATTGTACTTTTCCAGTACAGGCCTCACCAGTATCAAATAGAGAAATAATATTTCCTACTAATCAGTATTTCCTTATCTGTATATTCAAAGACTAATCCATTTGGTCTTAGCATCACACTGATGGTTATCTACCAAGATCAGACAGCTTTTTTACAGAGCTTCCATGTTAGTCTTTTATCTTGTAAATGTGGCTTGACTGTATACATAGGTCTTGACTTCTGTTTGTACTGTATTGTTTGTGTATCTTTAGACGTCCTAGGATGTGATCTAGTGCACTCAGATAAATAATCTATTAAGGCTATTATCAGAAATTTCTTTCCACTTCATTTTTAATCACCATTACAATGGTGATTATGTTCAATTTTTGTTAGGTTTTAACAATTCAAAAATGCTGCCTTAATCCTTGAAGATATTCACTGAAGATAATTGCTAAGGAGTCACAGTTTTCAGAGTTAACAATCAAGGGATAAGGCTCACAGGAAGTGAGAAGAGAAACCGTGATGAAACTGCCCTGATAATCACAGAAAGTTTATCTAATTTAAATATATCATGTTACTTTGATCTTAAAAACTCATGTCACCTTATCTCCTAGCTGGTTCTCTTCAAACCGCTGTGCTGAACAGTGAAGTCCCTGAACACCTCTAATTGCCAGACTCTGAAATCAGTAATTCACCAGGCAAGGCTCAGGGCTGAATGCATTTTTTCACTGTACATAAAAACCTTTTAGTATATAATAAGTGATCTATGCTTTGTGATTTTGTTTTTCTGTTAATTTCAAGAAACAATTTATGCTGTGTGGTGATCACCTGTATCAGTGTTCAGCTCCTTGGTCCACTGCGTAACAAAGACTGAAGAAAAGATATTGTTTTTATTTTAATTATAGAGTTTAGAAGTTTTACTGTGATCCATAACAGCTCTCCTGACAAATCAGCTATTCCCCCCCTTAATTTTATCTTACTTCCTAGTTATTCTCCTATAAAGATTGCTTGCTGGCAAATTCTCTTCATGCAGACTTTTAAACTTGTGGCTAAAAGTCATTCCTACACAAGTATCTGATTTCAAGGACTCATGCGTTTACTAAGTTTTCATTGGCACTGTGCAAACATCATAACATTATCCTGGATAATCTGATGAGGAACACATTTTCTATAGGCCAAAATATTGAGAAACAAATTTTGTGTGGTATTTATCATTTTTAGAAGTTTTCTGACCATAAATGTTCTTGTCTGTCAACATTTCATGAAGTCAGTAGCTATAATAGAAGGTCAGCTGGGACATAGTGTGGAAAACAGGAAATGAAAATAAGACATAGAAGATAAGGTTTCCCCATTGCACTGGTCCTGTGCAGGGTCATGTTAAGTATCTTCTGCTGCTTGGTTGGCTTTAAAAACTGTGCTTGGCACGAAACAGTTAAATAAGCTTTATGTTCAACAGAGATGTGTATACAGGGGGGTAGGAGCAGGCTTTTATATGGCAGCATGCAATTTAGGAATTTTTAAGGCTGCAGTGTCAGAGACTCTTAAATCATAACAGAGCTTTGTGTTAAATTTCATAGCACTGAGTTCTGTGCTTCTGGGTAGTTTTTCTTAATTGTGCTTCTTAAAATGTACTTTAGAATTACGCATCTCAGACCGTGATTTATAGGTATAGATCTTGCTTCTGCTCATAAATAGGAAACTGTGCATCCTCCCTACTGCTGCCTTACCCATGAGATACCTGTAAAGGTGCACTGTCCCAGCCAGTCCTTTAGCTCATTCCCTGGAGGCCATTACCAGATATTCTCTCAGTCTGCCTGGTTTAGGGATTTTATCCGATCTCTTGGCAGTCTGGTTATGCAGTAAATTAGATTTACATGAGGAGGCCCTGAGCACTTTTTCTAGTCAGCTTTTCAGGCATTCTGCCTCAGACCTGACCCTAACTGCAGTCAACAAAATCTGTACCAAATTGGATTTGAACATTATCTTCTGCCCAGATTTACATCCTCCTGAGGCTGCATTCGAAGTTCACCTTCTCCTTGTTGTTACCAAAAGAGCTCAAACTACAAGCTAGACTTCATAAATTTGGCATATAAACCCTCATGAACATCAGTTTTAGACATTTTTGTCCAGTTCAGATGAAAACCAAACACTAGTCTTATTTGCTCTGGTAAAATAGGAACAGGTTGTAAGAAGGTCTATTTTGTATTTCTATTCAAAATTTCTACACAGATATCTAGTTCAGAATTCAGTTTTGAGATTTTTTGGGTTTCTTTCCTGTAGAATTTATTCATTTAGTATGTTACTGCAAGTAGTCTCTAGTGGTTTCTTTTTTTTCACTGTGTGGAGTGAATCTTGCCTGATGTGTCATTTTTCTTAAATACTCAGCACTCCAACAGAGCTTTCATAACTGTATATGTGCTCACTAGGACATTTTGTGAAACCTCTATACAGGTTCATAATTAAATATTCTACAGACGCGAGTTTTATAAGCAACATTTGGCTAATAATGTTATATTTTTACCAATACAGGAGGAGAATTACATCTAGTTGTCCTTTCCTAAGCCTCTGTTTCTCAGATGTTTAACAAATGAAGCAAATAAGCTGCTGCTACTGTTACTCTTGTTTGTTTGTTTGTTCATTCATTTGCTTTAGAAGACAATTTGTTTTCTCTGAGATGTTTACATGCTGTAGCACTTTATTGCTCCTGGTCATGCATGCACACATCCATGGTAGGCCACTCTGAAGTGCTGTTGCTCCCAGTTTGTATTTGGAGAGGTAAGGCACAAGGACAAAAAGACAGCTCTGAGCAGCAGACAAGTGCATAGATACTGCTCGATCTGATTGTTGCCTTGGAGTGGCTATCTAGAACAGAGGCTAGACAGAGTTAAGAGAATAAAGTGGATAATTATTAAAGGCCTTCAATAGTTACACCTTGGGCTGTGTAAAAGCCTCGCAGAGGGTACACCCAAGATGGACGATGGTCACGAGTTTTTCAGACAGGTATCAGTTTGGTCTATTTGCATATCAGGGGTTAATTCTCCAATTACAACTTCAGGTAATGAAGTCATATTCCCCCAGTTTGCTCCCCACTGCCCTAATTCACTTTTGTTTATAGTTTTTGGGGTCTGAGGCCAAGGGTGTCCTTGGATCTCAGGCCTAGAAGGTTTGTTTTGNACGAGTTTTTCAGACAGGTATCAGTTTGGTCTATTTGCATATCAGGGGTTAATTCTCCAATTACAACTTCAGGTAATGAAGTCATATTCCCCCAGTTTGCTCCCCACTGCCCTAATTCACTTTTGTTTATAGTTTTTGGGGTCTGAGGCCAAGGGTGTCCTTGGATCTCAGGCCTAGAAGGTTTGTTTTGTCTGACCAAAATGTGAAGAGAGCTTACTAACACTCTATATGGAGTTCAGAGTTATACACCAATGCAGTACAGAATCTGAAAAGTATAAAAGCTAAAACCTTAAGGCATCATGGTGGTACAGGGGAACAGCACAGGCTCAGGTGCAAGAGGCAGGGCTGAAACACTGCCTTTCAGAGCCAGCGGGCTCAGCAGTAGCTCCGGATTTCTGCAGGACACTGAGTCACCAAATACAGGCGTGCTGAGTGTGATTTCTCTAAGATTACCCAGAAGCAAATCCATGTCTCCTGTGATAACAGTAACCATGAGACCATCCTTTCTCCTGTTTTTTATCTGCTAGGTGTGCAGATCTCACTGCAGGGACTAAGTGCTCTGAAAGCTTTGTAAGCATCTAGCTGGCAGGGAAATAGAGATACCAACCCTGCAAAATGTATCAGAGACAAGTGGAAGAAAGGATACCACTTACACAACACTGCTGTAACCATTAGACTATACTGTTTCAAAAATGCATTATTCTTTAGTTTGTGGCTATTTATAGTTTTAGCTGCAGAATATGTAAATTCTTGACTTTTATTTTCAAAGATCCATATTCTTCAGTTCTAGTAAATGTCTTTGAAATAGTTCCCTTAAATGAAAACTTACATATAAATATTCAATGAGTTCTGCTGACCAGAATAGATGTGCTCATTTATCCTTCAGGCAGACATTTTGGAGAGTCAGGAACAGTTATGCTTACATGGGGTTTGGTCCAAGAAGTACTTTTTAGGGTCAAGCTTTTTTGTTGCTCTGAGCTCAGTAGCTGCTCCACACATGTGATGCTGATGCAAAATATCGTATATGAATCCTGTTATATACACTGCATTCCTTTTTCATTCCATTCCCTATGCTGAGGAGATTGTCCTTGTTCATTGCAGGGGGGTTGGGCTAGACAACCTTTAGAGGTCCTTTCCAACCCAAACTATTCTATGATTCTGTGATATCTCCCTCTTTTCAGTTCCCTCTCATGTTTCTCAACTTGGTTTCATGTCTTCCATAGCCTCTGGGTTTTTTTGCTTTGCTCACAGGCTGTGTTTTCCAGGCTTGTTTCAGCATCTCATTTCTGAGCAGACTGGCCAAGGCCTGTAAGGAAGTTAGTGCCAAGAATCCAGGACATATTTGATAAAGGATTCAGCACAGCTGTAGTTAGCAAGAACTGGTGATTTGGGAAGCCTGCTTATCTTGTTTTTATTGAAAAATAAATGTATGGGAATATGAAAAAGAGCAGTTAATAGCATGTGTTATGCCAGAAAAAGACAGACTAAAAAGGGACCAAGTCAGATTTATAGCTAACCAAACCTGAAAAATAGCAGTGGATTGTAGATCTTTACAGAATACAGCATAAAATTAAATAAACCAGGTTACAGTCATTTCTGTATTCAGCTCCTATTGCTGTAATCATGGTTTAGTTCCAATATTTTTTTCCTGAATATCTCCATAAATACTGCTATCCTAGATAAAATCTGTTTTGATCAGAATTAGTTCCATTACTAAGGTGATTTCTGACCTCTGTTCTATCTCCGTTCATACAGCACAGCTCTTTCAAGCATACTAACACAGGCTGGCAAAATTGCCTTCTAACATGATCAGGTTTTGCATGTAGCTTGCCTGAGTATGAACTATAACAGAGCAAATATCTTCCATGTTATTGAAAAGACCTCACACATCTGTGATCAATTCAGCTTTTACAAGAGCTTACTACATTCAGTATTTGCACAGGTAGCCTGAAATTGCTTAACTGTAATAAGCAATGAATATCATTAGTAATTATGTGATTACTAATGAAAATGTAATCTAGCCTAAGCACAATTAATTTCTGTTGAAATCTGATCCCTCAAAATGTAAATTGACTTGGTTCTGTTTAATGGGAAGGGGTTTTTTTAATTAATATTTTAACAAGCCATGTCAATTTGATATAACAGGATGTCCAGTTGCAAAAGCTTCCTCTTTCATTTGCAGATGCATACATCTTGGAAAGTTAATACACCATATGTAATAAGAAATCCCTCCACAGTGATTTAAAGCATAAAGAACTGTTCGTACCCAAAGGCCTCATCTGAAAAGATGTGTACACAGTGATCCTAATGCCCCAGGTACACTCTCTAAGTCAAAAGCCTTGATCCTTCAAGCTTCTAAAGAATTATGTCATCCCATGTCCTTATCAAGATCCCTTTAAAGGAGGGCAATCCTTCCTCTAAGGTATTGCAAAGACCACTGCCAAGAGAGAAGAGCAGGAGCAGAGGAACATCGGAGTCAGTGCCTATGGAATTGAGATATTAGTGCTATAAATCCCCCTTCCAGACATGGCAAGGATTGGAGCTGCTCTTCCTGTTGCTTTGCCTGGTCTGTGTGCGTGGTCCTCAAGAGGTCAAAATATGTGAAATAGGTGACAAGGAATAGGTTTGTTCATTTGTCTCAACTGCCAGTGAATGAATTGTATTTCAGTAGGACTGTTGTACAAAAATATATGAGAGGACTTGGGGCTATTTCTGATATTAGAACTGAATTTTAAAATGTGCTTGCCACACTGAGCTTAGTGGAAAATGTTTGCCCTGGAAAGTTTAATTTCCTATCAAGCCATTATACAGGAGTTACCAATCACTGTTCATCTTTTATAGGTGGTAATTCCCCAGTTCCAGCATTTCAGCTGATTATGGAAAACCTGGTTCAAATCTCTTGAAAGGGGCTTGGCTTCACAGTCTGGATGAATGTCCTGATCTCCCACTTCTGAAGTCTCTCTTGTTCATCTCCTCTGGGTCAGTGAGCAGTGGATAGAGCTCCGTCTCCAGAGGAAGGCTGAGGATGCTGCTCTGGCTCAGCAAACACATCACAGTTTAGGACAGCCAAGGACAGTGGCCAGGCAGCAGTGCCCCCCAGGTTCCCATAGCCCCAGGGCCTTGTGCTAGCCACTGGACCATTGAAGGACTTCTAACTAGTTGTAAATCTAGCATTTTCATCTTCCAAGTTCAGATCATTATTAAATTTGCTAATTAAATTTGAGGGTTTTGATCAGCAGCAGTATCCACCAATTCAGTGGTACCTGTTTCAGAATGTTTATTCATTTTTGTGCTTGACTTTAATTGATCACTTCACTTTGAAAGGAACTCTGAAAATAAATGCAATTAATAAATACCAGTATTAAGCTCCATATTTTTTTGTTATGAAATCCATTGTTTTAAATCAGAATTTCAATGCTCACACACGCTATAAAGTAGGATAATTGTAAATTTTAATCCAACATTCATTTATTGCAGGGTACAGCCATAAAATTTCCAGAGGTTATTAGATGTTTTTACTTGTAGGTTCTTTATTATTGATTTAAATGCTGTTAGTCAGAAGCCTTGCTGACATCAAACTTTTGTTGTTTTATTTTTTTACAGTGAGGAAAGCTGGTCAAGACTCTGAGTCCTCACACACTGATAATATGCATAATATTATGTGAAGCCTTTTAATAATACAGCAAAAGGATATGCAAATATACCAATTTCATTTACAGAGTTGAAATCTGCTTCAACACTTCCTGTGAGATAAGAGATAAACTATATATACTCATTTGCATCAAAAGCCTATTGACAGCCAGCTTTTAAGAATAATTCTGGTGCTTTCTTTGTCCTAAAATACAAGTTGGAATTTTTATTTTCTCATAGAAACAGTATATTCAAGTGAAAATGGGCTATTATATATTGGTTACTTCCCATACCAGGCAGTCTGCATGGGAGTCTAGCTAGACATCTATCATGCATCTTCAAGAGCTTAGAGAAAATATTTTCATTACTAGCCATTTTTCTATGTAGTCCTTCTCCTACATCTATCAGCCAGCTTGGAAGTATCAGTCAATGTTATATGTTGGAGATTATAACCTGTATATTTAAAATAAGCAATTCAACTGAGTTTTCAACACGCCATTGATCCCAAGTAACAACTGAAGTGCAATTTGTACTGAGGTGAGCTGCCCCGATATAGTGAGATGCACTATAAAAATCTTTGACTCCTTCAAGATGATCTCCTCAAAAGTACATGTAAAGCAGAGATAGTATGTAAATTTTAAGAAACTGCAAAAAGGATAGCTGGCACAAAATGGCCTATAAACAACTCTCTGATACACAAGTTAAATGACATCTACTGTTAGCATTCAAGAGGCTTTCAGCAGTAAAAAGAACAGAGTATTAGTCCTTTTCTGAGTAGCTTGTGGTTGTTCAGAGACACAAGGGATATTTTTGTTGTAAGAAAGTGATTCAGCATAACTTTGCTGGTCTAGAGATAACCAGAAAATGTATAGGACACTTTTAGCCAATTTCCTTGAATTGATCTGGTCATTCTCCAGGGTGGAAGTGCACCACTATTGTCATGAGTAGATGTCAGCTTTGCAAGCTGGTGTAACAGTTCTTGTATGATTAGTCTGTTCAAGGTGGGGTTGAGATGTCGGCACAGCAGTAATTCAGAGGGCCTACCAGCCATTCCTGTGAGTTCAGGGTTTCCACTGGGTTGAAGATCAAAGGACAGGCAGTGCTTGCTTATCTTGTCAGCTCTGATACAGCCAAGGTGTGTGTGCTCTCTCAGACAGACAAATCTCTCTAGGCAATAAGATAGTCTTGCGGATTTTTTTTTATTACAAGCAGAGTGTTCTTCATTAACACTGATCTGTTATTTTTGAAAGCAAAAATTTTTCTAATATTAAAAATCTGCTGGAAACCGCCTGTACATATTCACAAGCGAGGACTAGCAGAGACCAGGCCACTTATCATTAGTTTCTTTAGATGTCATAATGGTACAATTTGCTTGAAATAGGTAGCCAGTTATAGAATCCCTAATGTCATTGGTATTTATCATCCAACCACACAGCTGGATATTCACTGTATGATACAAATTGCTCTGGCTGTGCTCTTTGTCTGGGGAAAGATCCTGAAAGTGACATTTGCTAGATATTTCCCTGTAAATGTAAGAGAAAGAGGGAAGCAAAAAAGCAGTAGATTGCAATGCCTTGTAGGTACTGTCATTTTCATTCTGAAAAAAAAATCAGTGACTGATTTAAGGGGAAGCCATGAAGTTTAGCAGATTCTGCCTAGGTTTATTGCTGAAACTGCATAAAATATTTAAAAGTACTGTAAGAGGCCTAGAGTAAAGTACCTCTAATGCAGCTGTTCAAATCTCAGTTTATGAGGAATTAATACCTAGCAAAACTGTCAGAAGAGGGGGGGGATGATTAATAGCAAATAGAAACATAAGATTTTTTTTCTTGGCCTAGTTCTGACTGAAACCTTTAATTCCCATCCCATTAAAGATAAACAGTACAACAACAGAAGCATAGAGAACAGTGAGTTATCTGGACTTGATCCTGTAGTTAATATAACATGAAGATGTACAAATTAGTGCCTCAGCTTTCTGTATTCAGCCTGAGACAAAAATGAGCATGAAAGATAGTATTTGCTGAAGATCCTGACTGTCTGAGAGTCACAGTGAATTATTTGATGAACTGGCTTCCTTTCTCATAGTAAGGATCCTGACTTTGAAGTCTTTAAAACTCAAGTATGCTATGAATAATGAGAGAACTCTGACGCATGTTGCTGTAACAGTTAAAATTACTATTATTTTGTATGCCATCACTACAAGTTACCACTTCCTTAGAAAAACACAGAGGGAGTATTGGCCTTGCCAGTGGCCATGAAAAATCAAATGTACACAGGGATGGCTGAGAATGGCAACCTTAACACAAATGGCAATGGATCAAGCTGAACTGAAGCAATTGAAATGTGTTACTGGTTGACCACTGTGTCAGCAAAGCACCATGAGAGGGCTGCTGGGAAAAATACTTTCTTCGACTCATTCAAAGAAATTATCCAGAGATCATGTCATTGCCTGTTTTTATTATTTAGTATCTGTTCCAGGGTTACCTAATCCTAAATGTTTGATTATCACATTCACATTTCATCCTGTACAAAGCAGGAATCATTCCCAGACTCCATCAAACAAAAATGCTCCTGGGAAAACTCCGTGATGGATCAAAATGTGGGTTTTCTTTTCACTCTTCTACCTTCCCACACTGGCAGTGATCCTTCAACGGATTTCATAGAGGGATAGTTTCAAATAAATATATTCCATATATATATAAACATCTTATTATATGCACATTTTAAATGAATATTCCCTGCAGGTCTTACTTAAGAATTGAAAATGCACCAATTTGGGCTATATTGGATGGAAAGGCTGTTTCTTTTCAGCTAAATGTGCCAATACTTAGCTTATCTGGTAATTAATTGCTGGGAAAGGCCTCCCTGTCAGTCATTGCTGCTTAAATAAGTATTAGATACGGGGAAGGGGAGGAAGGCTTGTCATTAATCACCAGGAAATTTCAGACAGCTGCTGTTTTGCTGTAATAGAACATGCAAGTATTAAGAAAAATCACCAACAGTTACCTTTCAAGGTATTATAATTATATGTGGGCCTGCAACTTGTCTTAGATATGGCTCATTTGTATAAAGCATTTAGACATCAGCCCAATAACTGTTAAGAAAATAGGACTATAAAAAAATTTTAATTTTCAGTACACCCTCTGTTGCTTGATTGCTTTCAGTGTGCTTTCAAGTGAAAAAACAACATCATTTGCTAGGGACAGCCATGCATCTACTTTCAGAGACTGGAAAGAGCTAAAGTCATCAGCCTCAGGTGCAGGCAATAAGGAGCCTGTTCTGAGCAAGGACGATCACTTGGTATTTCTGTGTGGTATTGCACTTCATTGCAATATATAAGAAGCATAATAAAGAAGAAATGTAGTAGTAATTATAAATTAGTAAAAATAAATATACATTTCATATTTTTATATCTTTCTTAAATGTAAAATGAAATTAAATTTATATAGATAAATGTCACTTTTATAAATATGTCAAAATATAACAAACAAATAAATTTAACCTACCACATAAACAAAACATGGTGAAATATCTTATACTTCTACGTGGGCAAAGAAAGCTCAGTTTATAGTTGTCTGGTGACACTTTAGCTCCAGCTTGCTCAGAAACAGTTGCATGGAATCACTCTCACATCTACAACCCATGCTCTCCTACTGGGCCGTTAAGATGAAACTCAGCTTTCTCCTGAGCTGCTCTGTGGAGATGCTTCTGAGAGCACTCTGCCAAGACTCACATGTTGTCCTGTCCCTGAATTATTTTGGTCCTGCTGTGAAACCAATACGAGCCAGTGGCAACTGATCCCAAGTTAAGCACCCCTAAAAACTCTTCTACACTCAGGGAAGTGTCCCTTCACCTGAGATTAAAAGGGACATTGGCTCCATCCATGTTGTGTACATGTGCCTGTCTCAGGAAGGGATAAAACTGACCCCCATCTTTCTACAAGGCAGCACATACAGGAGGTGTCTGCTCTGCCAGGGGGATTTTGGGCTCTGCCTGGAGCATATTAGAGACTTGAATGCAGGTTCAAGTACTTTCACATGAGGAACTGACAGTCACACAAAGGCTTTTCTCCATCTTAGCAAAAGGATGGTTCATGTCCCTTCCCCTTTCTAGCAGAAATACTCAGTACAAAGAACCTTCACAGCAATATATTCCAGGATGAACAGTCAGCTAATATAGTTTCCCATGGATGTTATAAATATTACCAGCTTTAAATGCTGTTACCCATATGGACTGAAATCCTACCCTCATCAAAATGGGTGGGAGCTTTGCCAGTCACTACACTGCAACCAAGATTTCACACGCTGTATCTTAAAATGTAAAATACCACCATATGTGATGCATGCAAACCCCCACCTATTTGCTCTACCTTTGGCAGGTATTCTAAATAAAAATTGTTAAGATCACTTCTACGCTCCTTACTTCTCTGAAATTTCAGTGGAGTTATATGTATTGATGGCACTCAGATGAGAGTGGCTGCTTCTAGATATACTACCAAATATTTTAGTTTGAATCCTAAGATTTCAGGACAAGAGATCTAATAAGGCTTATCAGAGACTGTAATAGCATAGCAGGCTGCCCTAGGGCAAGTAACAAATAATGAAGCCACAGGATTGATATTTTAGCCTAGCATAGCTAATAATTTAATACAGATACATTCCCCTCTGCAGTGGAGTTGATGAGTTTGCCTATTTTGCAGCATTTGTACATAGCACATCACAGAGCTCCCTCCTGAGCAAATCAGCCCAGATGTGTGCACACGGTGTAACATCCACAGTAAGGTTGTGCCTGGTTGGAAGGAACGGCCTAGGACAGAAAAAGCAACAGGAGAATGCTTCATAAAAAGCCCATGTCACATAAAGGAGAAGATGGGATCAGTGACTCAGAGCTTTGCTTTCCAACACTAAAGACTGAACCTAAGTCAAGTAGAACAAAAGAGTGCATTTATTTCTTGTACACATGAATTGGAAGGCATGCATTTTTTCTGGTAACCACAAATTGTAATTTAGGCTTAACAGGAAAGGAGACAATAGAACATTTTCATTGAGACATTTCATATATTACTTAGTATTTCATGTGATTTTTAAAATAACTTTAGACATTTTCAGATTTATGTATATTAATATACATAATGCTTCACCCTAGTTTTAGGCTCTTTGGGTGGAAGGTGCAGAGCCACGCTGGGCACTGCCAGCAGCGCTGGAGGGGATTTGCTGCACTGGTAGTGCTGCTGTCTCTGCTCCAGCTGCTCTACTGCCTCTGTTACCTCTGCTCCTGCACCTGGTGGCCCCTAACACGAAAGTGCTGCTTTCTTTGTGAGTTCAACAAGGCAGTAAATTAGAGAAGGCAGCCGTCAGCCCAACTCTCCTCCACTATGCACCTCTAACAGCTCAAGACTGGGTGTATATATTTGGGCTGTTATTACTTCTGAAGCAGCTTCAAACTGCCTGAGAATGTCACAATAAGCACATGAAAGACAAATGAACTCACTTAAAGATAAAGGGGGAAGGAGGAGCTGGATTTTCAAAACTGCTTACATGATTTAGAGCCGTAACTCCTGTCATCACTCTCAATTCACTGAGAATTGACTAAATCTTTCAAGCTCTTTTGAAACTACCACCCAATAATTTTTCCCGGGGCAGATCTCACTAGGTATTGCTTTTTCCCAGTGGGATAACTGTATCGTAAATAACATTCAGCAAAATAACCCCATAATACACAGTTTTTATACACTTTTAATACACTTTCACAAGGGTAAAATACTGTCTGTATAAAAAGCTAAAGTGGTTTAATTTTGCCATGGATTAATACATATTTAAACTGTAAAATATTGATTCCTTGCCAAATCTCATCTGGGGTAGTGTTTTCCAAGTCTGTCTTCCATTTCACTTTGTTTTAAACGATCAAATAAGTTCCAATGCCCAATAAGCCAATCTTAGATTCAAAATTAAATGCATCTAAAGGCTAAAAAACTATGTTATGTTAGAGGCAAGTAAAAGCTGTAAAAATGCATTCACTTCACTGAAATGAAACCCAAGCTCCACCTTTGTGGCCTACAAAGTTAATTTTTCCATGCACATGAACAAGAGGCTTCTTTAGTTCATGTTTTTTGGAACACAAATTGGTCCTTAAGTTACCAATAGAAGCAAGAAAGTTGGTATCTCCTCAGTAACAACTACATTCTGTGATCTGTCAATGGGCCAGTAATCTACCTAAGATATCCCATTTTACATTGCTATTATAGGCATTTTAAAATCAAAATTTGATGTGATGCTAAGTTAAATGCCTTGAAGAATTCTGTACCCTATATCAAGAGAGCTGCCATTGTCAACCAGGCCCATACTTCTGCCAAAATAACAAGATATGCCTTCTAGGAATTCTGACTGGCATTCATTATGTTTTTAGGTTCAGGTGCTTTGCTGACATAGTCCTGAATGAACTGTTTATTATTTCAGTCAGTAATATCAGACTAACCTATCTGTTATTCTCTACATAATCTTTCTAATATATCGAGAACACATTGGCAATCACCAGCTGTTTGATAACTTCTCAGATTGTCAAAGTGTATTAACATTAATATTACTGATTGTAAGAGACCTCAGCCAACTTTAAGACTCCTGGGCTGGAGCTGTCTGTGTAGGTTGGTCTGAAAACATTTGTGGTTTGAATACTTAAAAGATGTTTTGCAACATTTTGGTTTGTTTCATTTAATAAACTTTCCTGAATACTTCTGCCTTTCAAGCATATATTGTGAGATATTGCTTCTTATTCAATACTAGAGATGTATTTTGAGTCCTTCCTTAAGAAATCCTATAATCTTTTACATTGTTTGCCTTTCTCATTGGGATAATTTCACTTCAGTGAAATGGGAGCATAAATATGAGAAGATTTGATCAAGACTTCATTGCATTTCCAGAACAAATAGTACCCTGCTGGAAAAGTTAGACAAGGATATGGTTTATCCACGAGCTGTCTCCAGTTTATAGATGGATATACACAGGGCTTTAATCTGATATCAAACATAGCAGTGAGCCACTGGCACAGGTCGTCCAAAGAAGCTGTGGATGCCTCATTCGTGGAAGAGTTCAAGGCCAGATTGGATGGGGCCTGGAGCAACTTGGTCTAGTAGAAGGTGTCCTTGCCATGGAGTCACTGTAACTAGATGATCTGTAAGATCCCTTCCAACCCAAACCATTCTATTATTCCATAAACCTTTGCCACAGATGGGTTATATTATCCATTTTAGTATCTGATCTTCCTTATATCTAAATATATTTTAACAAGGCTAAGTTTTAGGTTGTACCAACAACAAAGAACTTACCGGCTCTCTGTTCTTATCTGCTCTGCAGGAAAAATAATATATGAGTATACACAAATATATATATGTACAACAAAAACTAAAGCAACAAAGGAGAAAGGGAGACAGATGCAAATTGTGGAAATCCGGGGATGATCAGAAATTTTAGAAAGAGAAATTAATCAAAATTCAATCTTACATTGGGACATATTTGCAGAATAGTCCAGTACCTCTGGCCATAAGACAAAGCAGGTGTTTTGAGGATGTAAGAATGTTCTCATGTTCTCAGAGTGGATGCAGATTTCTCATGTGTCATCCTTATTGTTCCTCAGCCTTAGCACAAGGCTAAGGGAGAAAGCAGCAGGATCAGAAATAAGAATATTCCAGTTTGAACATAACAGTTGCCAAATGATATGGCAATATTTACATGTGCACAATGACAAACCAAATAGGTTCACTCAGTCATGAGAAAAGAGTATTAGAAAGGTTGATATATTGTTTTGATAACAAAATACAGAGTGAAAATACATCTGAAAGTAATTTTTTCCCATTTCATTATAGTTTACAATATGCACACTCAATAGTAGCCATTAGCTCTGTAAACTATGACATAATGACTTCCTACCTAATCCTAAACAGTGGTGTTATAAGCAATTCTAGCATATTTTATTAGATCAGTGAAAATTTTATTCTCTGAAAGATTGTAAGAAAATGAAGTGCTTTATGAAAAATACCACATAGTACCATGAGCAGCCTGGAGCGTTAATCCACCAGCAGTGAGATCCCCTGGCTTTAATCAACACCCTGAATTCAGAAGCCAAGTACTTCTACTCTGTGTGTGTGTGTGGCTCTCTCATACACAGGAGTCAAGAATGCCTCTCTGGTAACACTGGCAGACCTGTTGTCAAAATTCATGGTCTCTAGGAACCTCAAGACAGTGAGTTTCTTCTGCAGCTGAGTATTGTTCAAGCAGGTTAACTTGGTAGCTACCACTGAGTAAACTGCTAGTTACTGGCAAGTATTTCCCTGTCCGGTACCTCCATCACAGGGAGGAAGAAAGCAAGTGCTAAGGAGAGCTTAAGTCTCTTCCATTTGAAGACTCAAGATGCAGGGAGTTTCATCCTCCTCGGTGTGAATCCTATGTAACAAGGAGAAGGAAGGTGAGGGTATTAATGGCAGATTGAGGGGCAGTAGTGGGAGTGTGCTGCTCTAAAGCACCTGCAAGGCTTCTCTGAGCATGGGATCTCATGGTGCGGGAAACCTGGAGGTTCTGCACTTTACTGGCTCTTCTCTACTCCATGTCATAGCCTTGGAGTGGAAAGAGGCTGGGACAAGACTGGTGTGTGAACCTGTGAAGCAGTAACCAGACATGTCAGCTGATGTGTCTCCGGGTATTACAAGTCACAGGCTTGATTGTGGCAACCCATATACGGTGATTTTCAGGCTTTTTTAATATAGACACCCTAAACACTTTACAAAGGAAAGGTAAGGTAATGATAAGGCTTGTGGATTTTTCTCCCTTAGTTACTTTTCTTGGATCCCTTATAGACCACGGCCCTCTGGGGCTCACAGACTGCAGGCTGGAAACTGCTGTTGTAAACACACACAATAATCAAGCAGTGGCACTAATGTTATTTATAGGCTGTCATTCACTTCATGCTTGTTTTGGCTGTCTGGACTGCAAGCTTTTCAGGGCAGGAACTGCCATTTTCCATCTATAGTGCTCAACACAGTAAGAACTTGATTTCAGGTGACAATACTGGAACCCAACAATGAATAACAATAATGAATGCACACAGTGATTGTCCCCTAGCGTCAGGAAGGATTCCTCCATGGAAACCAGTAAGCCAGAGACCTGATAACTATGAGGCAGAGGAGGTGAAAGAAGTTTTACTTCCCACTACTGAATCTATCGTTTACTTATTTTTGCAACACTTTTATTGATGTTGGATGTAATGGGTATTTCTTCCTATTGCTATTGTACTTGCAGAAAAGTGCAGTTAAAGTGTATAAAATGTTGTAACATGCTTGGTCTCTTACAAGTGGCTGTCCAAACACCGACACAAATATTGTACCCATGCTGTTCATTCCAGAAAACTGACATTTCTAAAGATGAGGCCAAATGTGTTTACAGATATATTTCTGAGTTTATTCAAGCTGAAAGGTACTTCTCATCTTTTGAAATGTCAGACTGCTGCTCCAAGAAAAATGAGTACAAGAGATAGGGCCACTGTTGCACAGCTCCATTTTTAAATGAGCAATATCTGATTGAAGATGCCAGGATTCATACAGTTCAGTGTTTTGCAGTGATATAGTGCCTGCACTGGCAAAATGTAGTTGAGCACTGACTATTTGCTTCCACTGAGTGCCCACAGCAAACCCCAAATTCTAGAATCCTTTACCACCCTTATATCTGTTTAAACATCTGTGGTATCACCTCGGGGCTGTACTTTTTAAATGAGAGATTTAATAAGCTGCAGGGCACAGGTTCACTAAAGAGCACTATCTGCTCTGCAGATAGGTAAAGAGAGGCATAAGGGGAGGACAGTGTAGTAAAAAGTCTCACTGTGAATCTGCAGTGAGCAGGTTCCCTGTGTGTTACAGGAGCAGATGGGGAATGGCAGGACTGAGAATGTCAGAAAAATAATGATCCATGTCTCCTGGTTCAACTCCCACTACCTATACCTCTCCTAAAAGTTCTCTTAAGCTTCTCTCTACTTAGAGCCCACTACTAAAATCAGTGTGTAATACCAGCCCTCATACCATGCTGTTCCTGTACCTTCCATTTATATGCTGACTGGAGATATCTTTGTATAAAGCATCTCTTAAGAGTATGGAATGTGTAATTTTCTTTTTATCATAGATGAACTCCATAGTTAATTTTGCACATTTACCTCAAAATTGCTTGGATATGAAGAATGCTGCACACCAGGAAATCAAAGAGGAGAGCAGAACATTAAAAATGGTTAATAAATCATTTGACTGCTACAAAACCCTATTTTTGTTCCTCTGGTAGTATTGGAATTGTGTTAAGAGCTTGCTGCAAGATAGTAATGTGTATTTGCTATTGCTGTTGAAACCTCAGTTAAAACCCTGTGCCAAATTACCCAGTCTACGCTTAGCAGTGGAACCACTTTGACCCAGCTCTCTGCTACAGCAAGATGACTTGTTCAGTTTAATATTGTCCAGTACAAAATTAAAGGTTAGATTATCCGTAGCAGCTGCAAGGTTTAAGTGTGGCAAAAGCACTGTGAAGGATCAGGTCGGCCAGCTTCCATTAAAGTAAAAGATGAAGCAGCTTGGAAAATTTGCCTGCAATTTTTTTATATTTATCTTTTAGGATTCCCTTTCCCATACTGAAGGTGTCTGTTGTTGACACTTATTACAAACCTCTCTGCTTGACAAAGCTGGTTTATTTTCACTGCCTTTTCATACAATTTCATCACAGCCTCACTTCTTTTTTTCCCATATGACACCTTTCTATGAAAACAAATATTGACAGATATTTTTTGCTTGTACAGAGAATAGAGGTATAATAATAATTAAAGGGCTTTTAAGTAAAACTAGTACTGTTACTTCAGAGAAGGCAAGGGTACACATGGAATTTGTCCTCGAGAATCTATTCTGTGGGGAATTTTATCAGATAAGATTTCTATAAACAGTATGTAAATAATATCTGGCTGTAAATAATAACAGTCCCTAAATAGGACTTAGGGAAAAAATTACAATATCAGTCCAAATCTAGGAGAGTAAGATCCATAAGAAATCTCTGGGCATTTCCACTAGACACAGGACAAAGAACCCAACTTGCTATCACTCTGCTGTCATGGTACATCTCAATGAAGACTGAATTTTTTCAGCATCTTTTACATATCTGACTTCAGATGTCTTTCTTCTTGAGACACCCATGAAACATGCTGGAAAGTTCAGCTGTGTGTAACATGATGCTTTAATGGGATGCTAGAGAAAGCAAACCCATTGCTCCCTTCTCTGCTTTGACTTTGGAAAGCCATACAAAGAGGGAGGCTGAAGGCTGTTACAGAGGCAGGTAGTGCTGCCTCTTAGTCCAATAATTTTCCATCCAAAGCTGCAAACAATATTCTCTTTAATGAACAACTTAAATGACAGTGTAGTGCTCAGTACTTCCAAAAAGGCTCCAGACTTTGGTATGTGACCTACCACAAACCCAGGCAGGAAAGTTCAAGCCTTCCAGCCTCCTTCCAGGTAATACACCCAGGTGTTTAACTGGTTCAGATGATGCTTATTAATGGGTACTTGTGGTCTCATGTTGAGATATTTGTAACAATACTAAATATAGAAGTTGATTTTAATTAAGGACAGCATAGAAAGAAAGCGATTAAAGTGCAGAGCTCTTAGTGTACTATCAATGTCTAGTAAGATTTTTCTAGTGCATTTTTTAATAGAAATTGTTACGGTTTCATGTAAGTTGGAATAAATTTGCTAAATGCAATAGGTCTGATTTCAGATAGGATTTGGACAAACACTCCCCTACACAGAACCTCTCAGAGGAACTCAGTGTCACACGTTTATGAAGCTGTGTGTGGTAGACTAAGTCTGTATTTGCTGCTGCAGCAAACATTTACACCTAACGATGACACGTGTATCCTCTTTATGCCATAAACAATTGATTTTGAAGCAAAGATAAGGGAATTATATATTATGTATTTCATCTGTAAAATTAATTAACTCCTTTGATTTAGCTGAGAAAGGTGATGTTTTCTGAAGTTCAGCTTTACTGAAAATTGACCTTTCCATCTACAAACATACCATTTAATTTACAACTGAAACAAAACCTTCAGAATTGTATTTACTCAGTAACTTTAATAAAGGTCAGTCTTTTTCAGAAACAATTGTAAATGTGGCATTTAGCCTTCATATTTTGGAAAGTGTTACTTGAATCTTCACGTCCAAATAGAACATTGCCTTTGAATTAAAAACAGCTAAATAAATGAGAACAAAGAAATTTTACAAAATTGTCTAGATCTCAGGTGTTGTAATTAGCCATTAGCCTTTTGTCCCGATTTGAAGGACAGGTGTCTGCTAACAGAGGCGGGAACCTCCCTTGGAATGGAGAATGTGACCCCTTTCCCTCCAAATTATTATAACTTTTAAATTAAGAGACTTTCAGGCAAAAAACTGGGAAAAGTAATAACAGTTCTTTACTGGTATATGTATGTCTAACAAGGCAAACAAACAACAGCAGCGGCAGCACCGAGGAACAGAACCCAGACCCAGGCCTGGCCTTCTCTGGGGCACCTTCCCCTTCCGTGCAGTTCCCGTCACCGCCGGCAGGGGGCGCTGTGCCGCGAGCTCGGCCGCGTCTCCCTCAGGCGGTAATGGCGGGCGGGCCGGGTGGAGGGATGGGCTGCAGCGGGAACCTCGGAGCGGAGCTGGGACGGCAGGGACGGGCACACACCAGGGCGGCACACAAAATGTAACAGAAAATCTGCAGCCCTAGCAGGAACTGCGAGGGGGTCGAGGGGGTCGGGCAGACATGGAGTACTGGGTTAAAGTGTAGCGAAAAACCCGAAGCAGCGGCTGAAAACACCAGGGCTGGGCAGCAGCGGACGGGCTTCTGCAAGCAGCTACCAAATGTAGCCGTGAGGCGCGCCCTTCGGGAAGGGGGTGGATGTCTTGGTCCCATTCCCAAGGAGGTCGATGTTGGAAAGGTACCAGTTCAATAGCTGCTCTTGCGAGTGGAAGCTCACCCACAGTAAGGAGAAGCTGTGCAGGATGAGAACAGCAAATCCTCTGGGCAGCAACAGTCCGGCACGAAAACCGCACCTTCCGCTCTGATCCCATGAGCAAGAGAGTGAGGAGCCAAGCCCAGCCCCTCATTCCCCAGCCAAAAGCTCGAGATATCTCTGCCCTTCCCAAGAGAAAACCCCCCAGCCAGCAGCACCCTTCCACCCACCTTTACCACTTCTTTTGTCTCTTAAGTACCGTCGTTATCATCTCTTGGGCAACTAATGGGACAAAATTCCCTGAGAGAAAGAAAAAAACCAGGAAAAATCCTAACCTCCAGCACCTTTATACTTCTACAGGACTATTTTCTTGAGTTTTCTATGACTAAGGTCAACTAATGTTCAATATCTACAGTACGTATATTAAGAATTAATATAATATGGTTTAAAAGGTCCACCAAGTTCAGCAGGAAATAGAACAGGCTTTTTCTTTGACCTTTAAGAAGGAGACTTAGAAAATTCATTGAAGAAAAGCCGGTTCATCTGAGATACAGAGGCCCCAGCAAAGCACTTTAGTGTATAGTTGACCTCAAGTGTGAGTAGCCCCACGGCAGACAATGGGTCCATCCTGTGCTTGAAGGCAGCACTAGTTATTTATTTTGTGTATTGTAGTTGAGCCCTGGGGTGTCAAGCTGGAGCACAGCCCTGGTGTGTAATGAACTAAAAAACAAACAACAACAACAACAAACACCGAAACAAAAACAAATGCAAAAAAAACCCCACACACACACACGCAAAAAAAACCCCAACCCAACAAACAAAAAACCCAACCAAACAAAAAAACACCCTAAACACACACACAAAACCCCCCAAAACCCTAGCAAAAAAAAACCCCCAAACAACCAAAAAAAATAAAACCCAAAAAACCCCAATGCAATAGGGTATGCTAAAAAGCTGTAATTTTCAGGGTGGGTTCATTTTTCATTAAGATCTGTCTGAAATCAAAGAATCTAATTGCCTGGTGTCCCAGTATGGAAAGTGGCATTCAGATATGGAAAGTGTCATCCAAGTATGGAAAACACCATCCAGACAGAATTTCCTTGTTCTTTCTGTCTCTCATCCTTAACTGTCCTTAACTTCCTTAAGCTGGACGGACCAGATTTTTTAATCTGCCAGTTCTCAAATACAAACTATAACAAGTGAAGGCCATTTGCATGAGAACACCTTGGAATTTACAGAATCTAAAGAGGAAATAGCTAAACAGAGATAAGCAGGGATTTAAATCTGGTTTATTCACTCCTGTTTTCTCTCTGAAAGAACATTCTTTCTTAACGCTATACCCGGGTAGAAAGCTTTCTGCCATCTCACATGATGCTGTAATAGGAAAAAGGTTTGGAAGTCTCAGACTTTCTGAAGAAAACCCCATCTCTTACAAGGAATTTGTGATGTGTTTCAATGTGTGGATCCCATAAGCAACTGCACAACCCTTCCAACAGCTTCAGTGGAGAGAGGATTTACATAAATCCAATAAAAAAGCTTACATTTGTCATCATATGATAACATTTCAAACTAGCATGTGGAAAATGCAGCCTAATAGAATTAACCAGAGAATTGGATGGCTCAGGACATTTCAGTCAGATTAATACTAATCTTACAATGATTTACAGTGTGAGGAAACTTTCTCTACAAAATAAACATACTGGAGTCAGTTTAAAAATGTCATAACTGTTGGCTTCAATGCTATTACACCTGGAATGTATTAAAATTGTCTTCACAAGAGCCTTCTACAGTTTTTAACCACTATTAGTCCCATTGCCTTTAAGAGCTTCAAATAGTTGTGAATGAATCCAAGATTACTGTTTCTTTGATTTTCTTCAGAGTTGAATGCTAGTCTTGTGTTTCGTGGACTGAGCGCTGTAGACTAAAACTTGAGTTTGAGAGCAGCTGAAGCAAGAAAATGTTTTGCAGTGGCAGCATAAAAAAGCCTCTAAAACAAACTCAGTGTATAACATACAGCAGGGCTAAGCCAGAAATATCTTTCTAGATGCAGAAACTGCTCTGGACTGCTGAAGTTCCCAGAGGGCTAAGTAATAGATAAATTCAAAAAGCTGCTTGCCTGTAAAACATTTGAGCAAAGGTGAATCAGCTTCCAGCATTATTCATTCAAGACAATCATCATAGTCTTCAACCTTGACATGTGCATCTGTATCCCTGAATGTCTTGAAATATCTCAGTTCAGAACCAGTTAAAGCCCTGCAAGTCCAATGCATTCCCTTGTGTAAGTGACACTGAGATAACTCTTCACCCCACTACACTAAGCAATCCTGAGGAATGGAACACGTGAACAGAAAGGAACCCGCTTCAAAGAACTCAGCAAATAAAGCAGCTAAAATTAACATAAGTAAAAAATTTATTATGTCCAGATGTAACAAAATGAAACACATCTAGACTGGTTTCAGAATTTCTAGCAGCTTTCCACAGGAAGACCAATTGGATTTTGTTATGAGCATGAGGACCAAGCTGCCAGGCAGCTGCTCGGGTCTTGGAGGCACACTGTCAGTGTAGGTGGACAATCCAGAGCCATGACAGATGTAAAAGAACATCTCCTTTTTGCTGGTGCGTGATGCCTTATCTCACTGAAGGAGGAAGGGATGCACATTCATCTTACCCTTTGCTTCTGGAAAGTAAGAGCAGCTTGTTGGTGCTCTTGCAGCAAAGTGAAGGTTCAATGCTTTCCGTGTTTTGAATTTTATATTCTTATTTAAGGTTACATTCCTGGAATTCAGTTGGTCCCTAAAATATTTGTGAGCATTCACCAGCTGCAGAAGACAATCTCACAAGGTTACTGTTTGTTGTGTTAGATATGGTAAGACCTCCAGGACAAAGCAGAAATAAGGTCCTGTTTTGTTGGCTCCTTGAAAACTTAGAGCTACCTTAAGTGTGTGGACAAGACAAGCTGGAACAAGGTAAAGACACAACACACAAAGTGATGAATGCCAGTGCAAAACCAGACGGGTTATAAGCCTTGTTTTGTTTAGCTTTGGGCTAGGGAAAAGGGGCAGGCTATGAAAAAAAGTATCACAGAATCCTTAAGGTTGGAAAAGACCTCCAAGGTCATTGAGTCCAATCTTTGAAAGCACCATGTCCAAGTAAGTATTAAACAATCACTGAATGACTGAAGGTCCTTTATTTCAGCTGCTCTATACCTGTTTTATTTTTCTAGAGAAAATTTTTATTTTCTAGATAACTCTCTCTCACAAATTTTGACAAAAGCTACATACAAAGAAAGAGTATTTGTTGCAACTTATCCTATCCTAACTGTATAGTTTTGCACACAGATGATTTAGGAGTCTTGAATTGAGATTTTGCAAGTATTACTATACTAATTCCAGTTTTATTCTCTCACTACTACTAAAAACTGTCATCACTTCAGCCATAAAAGGTGTTTGATTCTGTATTAATTAACAGCCACAATAATGAAAAAGACTAGTTGGAAGTACTTGACAGTTTTTTTTACTGTAGAGGAGATTAGTAACATTTTGGCTACATGAATTATTTATCTCCCTACCAAAAGAACCTGAATTCTTTGTGAAATGGTCCTAATAATATCGGTTAATGATATAAGTCCACTTGGTCTTTCTTATGCTCACAGTAATGCTTGCTTCACTTTCATAAACTGACTGTATTCTCTCAAATCTTTCAGGGTCCTTTGCAGTGTTGCCACTAAAACTTCAATCTCATTCAACACAGTAATAAATCTCAAATCTAGCTAGAGAACTCTTTGCAATGTATTCTAAGTGACACCTCTGTCTTGTCATGTGTCATTTAGACGGTATTAAAATGGCAGTGGCTGGCACAAGACTAGAAGGATCAGACTGTATATATTGGATCAGACAACATATACATATATAATATATACTATAGTGATAGCAATAAGGTAAAACAGCATGTTCCAGTCAAGTTCTGAAAGTCCTTTAGTATATCCTTTCCCTTTTCCAGAACAAATTCCCTTCTAGTCTCAAAAGGGGAAATGTTGATGTTTGAAAGCCTCATTGCTTTGGAGATGAAATACAGTGTAGTTTAAACATCAGAAGAAAATTTTTTAAAAATATATGCATGTGGAATATGGGTTAATAAAAAATAAATGTTAAGTCAATATATTTGTTTATCTAAAAGAAATGCTAATAAATGCATTGCTACTGTCATACTTCGAGTGTGAAAACAGCTTTCACTGTTAACAAATACAATTTGCTGCAATTTACTATGTTAACATATTTAGCAATATGCACTGCCTTGAACTAAGTAGTAAACACAATCTGAGAGTGAATACTAAAAAAGTTCTTGTACTAATGAAGGAATCTCCTTAACAGAAAATTCCAAGAGACAAATATATCCACTGTCGAGCACCAGCTGTTCTAGAATTTCATGTTTATCGTATAGAAACTGTAGGTACTAAAAATGTGCCCTTCGCCCTTTCAGATTGGACATAAATATTTCAGTAAAGAGAATTCTGAACATACTTATTCTGTATTTTGAAAGAAGAGTAAGACAAATCCTGTATATATTTGTGTAAATACACTCAAATGCTGCAACGGTATTTGTTGCTTGTAACAGTATTTGTGAATGGGATTGGTTTTTGAAAACTTAGTCATAAGGGACTGCAGCTACTGCACTTGCAAATGTTAATGGCTGCAGTTCCAACATTCCAGCAGCCTGCCAATGGGGTGATTGGGAAGCATTTGGTATGCTGCACCATCTAGCTCTGTTCACATTCCCTCATATTCTCCTTCTTCCTTCTCTCCCTCCTTGGTTGACACAATTTTCCACTAGCAGTTTAGAAACTGAAGAGAAAAAATAACAAGTTTCCATTTATTTCTTCATATTCAGAAGTCCCACTGATCCTTCAGTAGGAAGTTTGCATATGAAAGAATGACAAGGTTGAGTTGTAACCAAAATTCGTATTTGAAAAATAGCAAAATATGCTCTAAGCTTTAGAGATTATTAGAATGCAGCAACCTCATGTTTCTGTTCACCTGCTGTTGTAATCCAGGCAACCGACCAGCATAAATTTATGCAAAATAGACCAAAAATGTCCTGTTAAAACTGCAGTCTTGCTTAAGAGGTATTTCTTTTCACATTCCTTCAAAAGAAATCAGCAATAAAGATACCATCCTACCTAAGAAAAGCATACAAAGGGCAACAAAAAACTGAAGCCAGTTATTGATATCGCAATGATGCCATATATTGGTGCCCAAGTATTTTGTATCCCATTTGTGGTTTCTATGCTGCCTCAAGCTCCTTGTTAACATTTGATTAAGACATCACATCGTGACTTGAAGGTGATATGGCAGCTGCCTCCAGGCAATTTAAAACAAAAAAATAGAGGTGTGAGTCTGCCCACACACATATGGACTGTATTGACTTACACAGAACCGTCCTCTGAGACAGGTGACAGAAAGCCAATGAGTCTGGGCCATCATCTGTGCCCTGAGAAACACTGCTCTGACTAGAAATTCTGCTGCGTTGTTTGGAGCAGTGTATTAACTCTCGCATAAACTGCCTGCACACATTTGTCTATTTTGAATGTGGTTCATTCTTTCATGGTTTTGTGAGCCTCTGTTTGATGACAAAGTAGCTCTTCGCTTGTCAAAGGCTGAATGCCACTTCTGTACAGCGCTAGAGCTTTTTGTGCCTAGCTATCAGTGCATGCCAGTGTTCAACAGTAAAGTGATGAATTCATAAAATGTACTAGCTTCTCAGCATTAAACATTCTGCACCACTAGGATGTGATAATCATACTGACTTTTGAGAAAATGTTTTGGAGTTTGGTATTACAAAAAGTCTTTGTGTCTTGGAGTTGATGCTCTTACCCCTACAAGTAAGAGGAGACTTCTGCAGCATCCCCTCCACACCCCACCCCCACCCCCTCTACTGAAGTGTGCCCTTGCTGATGTGCTCAACCTTTGTCTGGAAGGGCTAGAGAAGGATTCCTTTCCCTTTTTACAGATGCCAGCAACAGAATAAATTTTCTTGCCCTCAAGACTGTTTTTGGAAAACAAGATATCACAAGCATTTGAGCTAATAAGCATTCTCACTGAAAGTATTCACACAGCTGTTTTCTAAGTGTTTGCAAATCATTCAGGTACAGATCAGAAATAATGATGTATGGTGGAGGTGACCAGTAACACTTAAAAAACCTGGAGAACCCATACTTCATTCATTCAATATGTAAGGAAGATGAACAGCTCTCTTGCCTTTAATTCCTCTGGAGGATTTTTCACATGAACATGTATATGCAGGCCCTGTTGTCCTCTTTAAGTTTTGGAAAACTGAAAGTTTCTTATTAATGCTGAAGCTAGAAGGTGAAAGCATAGCCATTGACTATATGTGGTTACAAAGTATATATTTTTCTACATGTAGTCATTAACTAGCTTATATCTCTGAATATAGTGCTAAACAGTTGCTCTTAGCTGTTTCTCACATTTATGTGAGCACCTTATTTAAGAGATGGACTCCTGGAGGTAGAGCATTTTATGTCAGAGAAATAAGAAGAGCTACCCTGAGTATATAGCAGACAAAATTCTCTAATCTAGACCTGCTTACATATAGGCTTCTGCATCTATATTTCACACAAAGCTTCTAAGAGTTAGAGAGCTTCTGCTGCTTTCACTGATTTATATTGTTTTCAGGTACTGAAATTAGAAACTTGATTTCAGGACATATTATTCACAGTTTAAATGTAATGCAAAATGCAGCTATTCAGCGCAGATATTCTGACTGCTTTAAAACTGTGTTCAGATGTAGAGTCAGTTGCTTAACTGGGGAATTGGAGTTTGTTTTTCACCTCTCTATTTCAGTTTCTTTACATCAGTCAGTCACCCCTGGTTCTGCAAACACAAAACTGCTAAGCCTTTTTAAAAAAATGTGTATCACATAATGTGTTCTTTTAGTGTTTGAGCCTGTGCCCATTGAGGTCAATGACAAAGCTTCTATTGATGTCCATGATACAGAATCAGGCCCCAAGGCTCAAAGAATCGGTGCATTGTTAATCTCTTGGTGCTAGCAGGCAAAAGGGCTCATACATGCATATCCCACTGCCAATAAATGGATGCCAAGCAGTCAGCATTTCTTGCACCCAAAGCATACATACTTCATATCCATATAGGTTTTTAGAAGTCTAAATGAAGTATAGCCCCTCTCTAGGCTCCCAGAGCTGATTTACCTACCTTTGGATTAAAGCACCATTAATGAGCAACCCAAATTTTGCTGAATTGATCAGACCAAACACAAATCTAGCATATTTTTGTATGGAAGAGAGGTAGTCTGTTTGTTCTATTATCTCCTCTGTCATCGATCCTGTACAGTACATTTTACAGACTAAAGTTTTGAAACGATTAACTGCCCCATTCCCCCATAGTACTTCACACATTGGATCAATTTCCAGTCATTTCATTCAGCCCTGACCTTGCTGTGTTACAGTCATTTCTATAGCTCCAAATCCAGTTAATCTGTGTTCAGTGTCTGAATTTACAGCTGAACAACCAAAATATTTAAATATTAACTAACCTTTGCTTCTTTCTATATTCTTTTTGGCTTCCTAAATTGTTATGGTTATGATCTCAGTACTTTTCATGTGAATTTTAGGGACATCTCCTGAGGCCTGTGATCCTTTGGCAAAAAATCTACTGAAAATGGAAGTACACTCCCCAAATCTGCAAGGCTGTTTGACTCAATCTCCCATTTTTTTTTCAGGAAACAGACTATTTAGAGAATACCTATTGATGTCTTTGAAACACTGAAAAGCATTAGGCAAGGGGTTTAAGGATTAGCAAGAATATATACAGTTTTCTAATAATCTGGATCCATAGATAGGGAACATTATCATGTTTATGTGAAATACCTTTCCTTTTAAAACTGCTCCTGGAATAAAAGAGATGCTTTTGAGATCTAACTACTTTTCATCTCCAAATCAATTTCTGATTTAGAGTACAAATCATAGCATCACAGAATGGTTTGGACTGGAAGCAACCTTAAAGATCACCTAGTTCCAACCCACCTGCGATGGGCAGTGATACCTTCCACTAGGCCAGTTTGCACAGGACCCCATCCAACCTGGCCTTGGACACTTCCAGGGAAGGGGCAGCCACAGCTTCTCTGGGCAATCTGTCCCAGGGCCTCCCCACCCCCACAAGAAAGAGTTTCTTCCTAACATCTCATCTGGATCTACTCTCTTTCAGTTTAAAGCTATTCCTCCTTGTCCTATCACCACAACCCATTGTAAAAAGTCCCTCTCCAGCTCCCTGGTACTCTACCAAGCAAATCCCCAAAGAAGCCAAATCTGCTCTGCTGAAGTCCAGGGGAGTAAGTAAGAGTGCCCTCCTTGCTGCCCTCAGGATTGAGAACTCCACCACTTCATGGCCATTTCATTTCTCTCCACTCAGCTGGTGGAATCATGGGCTCTGCTGAACAGAAGGAAAACTCATTGAGCTGAAATACACACTAAGCCCAACATGAGCAGTACTGCCCAGAGTGGAGGATGTATTTATAGCACATAGCCACTTAGCAGTACTGCTTACATTTTTAAGAATCAGTTTTGCTGCCTTTTATGACAAAAACAGGCTTTCATTTCTCTCTTGCTTCTGTTTCAGAATGAGCTCTGTTTCTCAGAAAGAGCCCACACAGCTTCCACATACAAGTCAGACTCTTATGACCAACTTCAACAGGACTGAAAGTTTCAGAAGTTTCAGTGTGTTATACTTGATAAACCTCACTGACAGGTTTCAGGCTGCAAGGACATCACTGGGGTGCAATTAAAAGGCAGTGATATCACACAGAAATCATTGAAGGCCTTGTTTAGCCTTTAAAGACTGTATTTGGTCGTGAGATTGGGAAGGGAGAGAATATGACTAGACTCTCTCAGGGCCCCAGACGAGTTGGCAGAACTAAGAGCTTGAAAGTGCATTTTTAATCTTAAAAGGAATATGTTTGGTACAAGTAATCAAGAGATACATAGGATTCCACAGTTCCGTTTTCAGAAAGCTGCTGTGAAGTATTGATTTCTGGGTCAGTTGGAAGCACTCAACCTTCTGAATCAGAAATACATTTCCTGTTGTGGGGAGTGTACACAAACATATACTGCATGGAGTTTTTACACGTGATAATCATGGCCTAATCAAAATAAAATTAGAATATTGTTTCCTCCTTTTTGCATTTGACATGTAATGACTTGGAGTCCAGTCTGATGTCAGTGATGGTGTCTAATTCACTGCACATGGGACCAGAACTTTATCTCAAGCTTACTTTTTGTATTTTTAGACTTATCAATCAGATCTAGCCTGACAACCTTGAGGCAGTCTGTGAACTTTGAAAAATGCTGTTGCTACTAAGAGCTGCCATTCTGCTTACTGTTGGCTTGAGTAGTCTAAGTGGTCCTGTATGTTCCAAAACCTCACTAATTCAGCAAAAGTCTTTTGATGAACACCAACTAAATTGAGAGAGTAGATCTTCCTTGATGAACCAATTTTGGAAATTTTAGTTTTGTCATCAAAATGAGTGTTGCTGATGGATATGAGAAGTGCTGTCAGCTGATCTTTGTGGTTTTAGCTTACAGCTACAGTTCTAACAAAATTATTTTCATGTATCTATTTTAGACGATCATTACCACCTTATTTGAAATATATCATAATCAAGATATATGTGAGTGTATAGTTATGGGGACCAATGACTATTGGTAAATATGAGAACTACAGGAATAATGTTATGATAAACTAGCATCTATATTTCATCCAGAAATTTGTTGACTTTCGGTTCATTATTGTGCAAAGTATGGAAAATGCATTCACTGAGAACAAGTGAAACAGCTGGATTCTGGTCTAGTTTTAAATACAAATCTCAGCACTTACTAACTTCCCAATGTCATCTCCAATGTGAAATGGTTCTTTTAGCCTGAGCAAAGCTCATGCTGCAGTCGAGAAGGCTGTGACCCGAGCTAAAACAGCAGAATGTATCTGGAGTACATGCCCACACTCACATAGCCCCGTGCCTATGTGGAGATGTCCATCATGGCCTGATGTTTACTCGGGTTTGACAGTAGCTCTGCAGGGATGTTTCTTGGGCTGCTAATTGTCAGTAACTAGAGTTTCTTTAAATATTGACTCGTGGACTGTTCTAGATCAATTTTTGCCTTTTCTGAATGTTTTTCATCCTCTGAATTACAGTGTCATCCCTGAGCCTCTTTTTCCTACTCAAGCAGGGTCTTCTCCCCAGAAATTGCCTGTGAACTGCCCTGTTAGCGAAACATCACTGGGCTGGTAATTATTTGTACACAGATGTGCCATTGACTGATGACTGAACAGGAGTTGAGACAACTCCTGGCACTCTGAGCCATATTTTACAGCTACCCATTGTTGTATTTACAACAATATAGCTGGCTGAGTTGACATCTCTCAGCATTCTTCTGCAAAGAGGGATAGAGCATGTGGGACAAAGGGTCGTCTACTGAGCAGAGGTATATAAACTGGCAGGTGGCTTCTAGCAAGAGCCAAGTGGGAGATAAATGATTCAGAAACTACAGGGCCCAGGAGATGCAAACCTTGAAAAACTGTAGTCATTATGGTCCAATTCACAAAGAATTAGAATAATGCCCTGTTTCCTTCTTACTTAGCACAGATGTTTGTTTTTCATTATCTCAATATGTTAGTAAATCCATAAAAGAGAATATTTATCCTCCAAGCTGAATCCATTATCCAATCAGATGTATACAGCAAATACATGACTTCATGTGCGCCTTAAAGCCAAACTCCTCACTGAGAACTTTTCGAGTGCTGCTCTACTTAGAAGATGAATTCAGCTGCAAGAGCAAAGCCAGCTTTGAGGTTCATGTATATTTAGGCATAAGGGATTGTGTGATATTGGTGCAATGGGGTAGACCTAAAGCTATGAGTGAGCTTGCACTGAAAACATACCCTTTGGTGCTGCTGTCATTGGATTCCACCTTTGACAGCAGAATGTTTCCCTGAAGAATAACAGAAACAAATGCTTTCCAAAAGATTTCCAGCATGTCACTTTTCATATACACTTCATACTTCAAAACCTTAGAACAGCACTCCAGAAATTTACAGCACCAAGTGGACCTATTTAGCAATGCCTTTCCAGTAATCTGCTTTTTTTTTTCTTCAACTACATAATTATGTTAGAAATAAGGAAAGCAACTGTGTATTCATGGTCCAATTTAATAGGCCCCAATACTTTGCTAAAGCACTGCAGTGGATCAGTTAGAGTTAATTATTATACAAGATTATATTGCAAATAACAACAGTATGTCAAAATAATGCATAAGGTCTGCCTTGCAACACAAAAGAGAAAAATTTCAAGTTTAAGTCTAAAATGATTTCTTTGCATTTCCTCCTTAACTCACTACCTAACACTTAAAGTATTACAGCCCCAAAGAAACCTTGTGTAAGACTGGCCACTTCTTAGCGAACCGTTATGTGATAACTGCCTACAGCTGATTAACAGGAAGATCTTAAAGACAACCCTGAATTGTCTTGCTTTGGGGAATTTAATTAACTGGTTGATGACTGCGAAAGTAACTCTGGAGGTGGATGCTACTCTGAGTCAGTGTCATAACTTAGGTGCAGGGGGCAGAGCTATTGTTTCTGAAAAGGAGTGATTTTTTACCTAAACAGGTTTCAAGGTAGAACTACAAGGTGACCTCTCTGCCATTTTCTTCTTCCAAAAAAAAAAGGGGGGGGAAAAAAATCCTGCTCTTGTTTTTTATACTTTCCAATGTACAATGAACAATAGTTTATGAATTATTTTAAACATAAAAATTCTAGTCCTTACTTTCCTGTTGTTCCCTAGCCTCTCTTGTATCTCAACACTATGGATATGTAGGAACAAAATGGGCTATTAGCTTTATTCAAAGACCATTGAAGTCAACAGAATGCTGCTTAATGAATGTAATGGTTTTTAGACTAAACTCTAGGTTTCTGCATCACAAGGAAGGAAATAGCATCTGACTCATGGAAAGGAAGGACTTGACTTGATTTGCATTCATTGTTTTGTATTTGCTAAAAGACATAAATTATTATTATCTGACATTGAGCATCTGTTATGGTTTGATGTTCTAAACAGTTCTCTGTAACACCAGAGGGGCCTCCAGTAGCAAGGGGAGCAATCACATTTGATGTCCCTAATATTTAGAATGCAATATAACAGGTAAAATAATAATTTGAAGCAGTAAAAATTGCAGTGCTTCTATTTTTTAATTTTTAACTCTTGACACAGGATTCTTCATTGGGTACATATGCAAGTAAGCTAAACAGTAGAAACAAATGTTACATTGAAGATTTGGGAATCGTTTTTAAATGAAAGGAACTAAGTCTAAACTTTAGTCTCATGAAAGTTAGATCACTCAAGGCTGTGCAGCCTTGATCAGAATCTTTGTGCCAAGAAAAATATTCTGCATTTACTCTGCAGAAGATTTGAACAGAGACCATTTGCTCTACTCCACAGCAGAATTTATTTCATTGATCTTAGCTGCTTTACGCTGGATTAGGATTTGATCCAGTATATTTTGAAAAGCAACAGAAAGAACTGTGGGACTGTGAACACCAAATAGATGGGTGCCCCTTCCTTGACTTTGCCTGAGCCAGTTCCACTGTGAAATCTGCTTTCAAACTTACTGAAAGTAATGGTTTTATAAACAACTGAGCTTCATCATCAAAAGTAGGGTGCTTTAGCACCATCATGAGTTAGACTAAGTTCCTAAAAATAGACATTCAGGGATACCTTCATGTTAGTGTGTGAGTGCTTAGCTGTTATTGAGTGTTTATGAGGACCCAGGAGAACCCAAAAGAGGATTCTAGCCATTCACATGTTCAAGAGCATTTTCAGGTTAAACTGCTACTAAAACAACATCTAACAGATGATAATAAATAAATATCTCTTTTCTTGTAAATCAGGCCTGTAGACTCCTTGGAACACTTCTGGTCTGCTTCTGAAGAATCTGCAAAAGGTAATTAAGGAGAGTAAATCTATTGCCAGTCAGCTTCAGTTTGCTATATAAGGACCACTGCATATCTTCTGGAAAATGCTTAAGACTCTTCAAATTGATACAAGGTGAGAATTGCTATTACAAAACCCTTCTGCAATTGTGCGGGTTTTTTTGCCTCTTATGCCTTCTGTTCTGCTGAAAGAGCAATTGAACAGGCAGTCAGTTTTATGCTGTAATTATCAAGATCCAGCACAATTGCTACAAGGTGTGACTTACAAAACTCAACAACTTTTAATTAGGAATGGAAGTTTCATAAAGCATGAGAATACTTCTGTTAACATTGGCTATATTGTTAATATCAGATCTTTTTAAATAATAAGCCACTGGGTTTCTGAAGGATTTTCTTTTCTCTCAACCACTGCAGATTATTAGAACCACGTTGTTATTCACAACAACCTAAGTGTACAACTGTAGACATCTTGTACCTCACTGAAATCAATGAAACAAATCAGGTTGGATGAAATTCATCTTTGTGCAGATGGACAAGGCAAGTCCTTCACTATAGGACAAAGTATGATTTAAAGACTCTCTATTAGATCTTTCAGTATACAGGGATCAAAATTTCCAACCTATGGGTTACACTGCAATGTTGCAATAGGATATCTCTCTCTTCCTATGATTTTTCTCTATTGCCTTCTCAGATTCTGGACTGTTCTGTAAATTCCCTGAATTGACAGTTTGCTATCATCCTTGGTGGTTTTCTTCCATTTCTTACCTTGTTAGACCTCGAGCTGCTGTTGGAATTGGATGGTAGGCAGGTGTCCAAGTGAGAGGGATAAAAAGGTCTTAAATTACCAGAGCCACTCATTCTTACCATGTATGCTGTACGCACCTTTTTTCTTCTAAGGAAATGCTTTCTATTCATAGCAGTTACATAAGGAAATCTTTTAACTTTCAAAGTGATATTTCTTGGGCAGTAACAGAGCAAGGGAGAGACCAACACCCCACAAACACTATATTTCCCAGAACTAAAGAAGACAAAGTTCATTTTCTGTCTAATTTCCTTCCCATATTAACTAATACTTTATTTATATGAAATGAATTCTAAATAAAAGGAGAGTTGATTCCATACCCTAGTTCTGCAAAGGCTCACATCAAAAGTAAAACAGGTTCTTTGAAATTAGAAGAGAACTGAATGTCAGTCTTCTGCATAACTCTGAAAACTTTATGACTACCAGACAGCAGCTGGCTTAGAGGAGGGTGAGAACCTCTTTCTGATCAAGTGGAAAAGAAAAGCCAGAAATCCTTAGACCTCAAGTGAAAATTTTAAATTCTTTTTGTGTAGACTTCTATTTCTAAGAATCTATATGCTGTTTTCCAAAGATATTTTCATTAGAAGACACTACTGCAGATTTGAGCTGAGGCGAGTTATGGTAATATACAAATGCACACTGGTAGGGAAACAGACTTTTGATTGGCAAACAGTAATCTGAAGTGGTTATTCACTACTTAGATCTAAACTAGATTCTCTTTAAGAAGAATATATTTCAGTAATTATATACAAAAATTAAATATTCAGTAGTCAGATGTTTCACAATTGAAATGGGTATGAATTGAATATAATTCCCAAAATTTCTTGAAAACTGTATTCATAGGTATAAAATAAAAAGAGAAGGAGTATCCACTTTATTAATAGTACATAGGGGATACCACCACATTTTTATTTGATTTACTGCTTCCTGATGTAATAAATAAAGATGAGCACAGCAAAGTACAGGTTTAAGTAAGATCTGCAGGGTTGTGTTATGCCAGCAGTGCCTAGTGTACAGCTAATTGGAAAGCAGAAGGTAATATAAATTGTTTCTGACATTATGGGACTATAACACTACATTTCCACCAGCTCCGTAGCTCTTAGAATTAGAAGTATGTTTCCTTAAGATACCACAAACCCAAGAAATATGAAGACATTTGTCCATACTGACAGTTTCCACATTTGTGTCTTAGTTGTGCAATTGTAATAGATACAGGTTATTACTGTTACAGTCCATGTTCAGTTCTGATAAAAGTTGCTGGATTAATTTGCTTCCGCTACCTAAAGTTGAATTAGATTCCAGTAATGGAGTAATGACTTTTATTTATGAACAAGGTTCCTCTCTGACCCTGTTCCTATACAAATCTTGATCATCCTTCCATGTACTAGAACATATTCCTATGTGCCAGACACAATTATTCTGCCAGGATGTACTGGGTACAATCTTAGCTCCAATGATAGGGGTAATAAACCTACTACACATCTCTGTGGTTCTAGGATTTCACCTGTTAACTGTTCTTTGGAAAAACAAATAACAACAAATCAATTATTCAAGTAGTCTCCGAAACTGTCTCTAAAACTAACCAGCAAAAAATAACTTTCAGAGAATTTTAGACATATTGTAAACTCTCATCATGAATAAGAGGAGTAAGTCTTTCTTGAGACAGTAAGGAACAGTTTTTTGCAGTGAATTCTGAATATTAATCCCTACAGCATTTTACTAGATAGTCTAATGCATTTACTCTGCTAATTCACATAAAATTTCCAGCTTTAAAAAACAATTATTTTTGCCAAGAATATTGTGTAGAAGACAGCTTTATAGATTAGCTGTAAACCACACAGCAGAATATTTGTTAAACTGTCTCTTGTCTGCAGCTTTCTAATTTCATTTTATGTCTCTGTTATTGCCTGGTAATGAAAGGTAAACAGGAGAGCTTCAATAGTTTGTTCTATGGCCACTCATAATCAGATCTTAACGAGATGTCCTTTCAACCTGTTTTCCAAAATGTGTGAAGCTGTAACATCTGTATTCATTTTCCCTCTTTTGACACTGTACTTTCCCCTTGACTCCTTCTATCTGTAATTTCATCTTGTTCCTGAATCCCTTTTCATCTTTGCTTCTGTCTCTCCCCACTATCACTCTATCTGTTAACTGTCTACTGTAGAATTAATTAGTGTAGCTAATCAAAATGCTGACATTGACATAAAGTTTGGTTACTTGTGTGTCCTTTGCTTTTATGAAGAAATAACTGGTTTAAAACAAGCAAACAAAAAAAAAAGGTGTAAGAGACACTTGATAATATATTTATTAGCAATTATGACGGGATTTGGTACATATAGGGAGAAACACAATATTTGTTAGAATCTCTCTGCCTGAGCTTCTCTCTTGCAATTAGAAATAGGAATGACAAAAGTAATAAAGTCAGCTTAGTGCAGTTAGGGTGAAGCTCCAGCAACAGAATCCTGCTGTAGATTCTGCCATGACTTCATGCTAACACTATGGGTTTATCCTAGTAACATCAGAAAGCACAGTGAGAATGCTGTGTCCCAAATTCCATAGCATTTTGCTAGTCCACTATTAGACATTACAATGAGAACATATTAGCTAATTATAAATCATTACCTTCTCCTGCTCAGGTAGATACTCTGAATCCCCAGTGTCCCAGAACACTATGAATCATCTAAACATGAAGCTTGATTATCCTGCAAAATCTTGGTTGTATTTGGTAAGGGAAGATTTGGGAAAGCATCTGGTATGACCTCAGTTGCCATGGAACTCGTTAATTCAAGTCACTGAGCATTGCTAGCAAAGTATATAAAATATTTCCATGGCATTGATAAGCACATAAAGGCAAGTAATCTACCATTTTGTGCCAGAACACACTGGGTTCATCGTAAAAAAGATAAACTGGGATAAGGTTTCTGGATTTCTCCAAAATCCATATGGAATGGCTGTTATGCCATTTGTATCTGCTAATCGTGCCATAAAGCTAACTGTATAAGCAAAAAAGCAAACTGCATATTGCAAATGCTAATGAGAATAACAACAACAAAATGTAAGGGGCTTCAGAAGGAAGAATGCGAGTGATAATGAAAATTTGTCTCTTAGCACAGATAAATTTTGGATCACCACAAGACTGCCCATTTGTAGATTAGGCTCTGAAGCACCATTTTATTGGAGACAAGGTACCCACCCTGCTGGCAGTGTGTGAAACTGAGACTCTGATACATGCCACAATCATTCATGGCTATTTCATCTCCTCTCTTGTTCTAACATCTACAATGTTATACATCATTTCTTCCGTAATTTTTTCAGTGCACCATCAGCTGTCAGTGTGGCAGGTGGTAGTCAGCCTGCAATACATAGCTGCAGGGATGGAGAGAACTTCACAAGAGCAAGTGAAAGGGAAGAAAGTAGGGCCTCTAGCAAAGGACACCAAAAAAAAGAGGACAGCAGGACTTTGTACAGAATACATTAGAAATAGGCTAGAGGTGTGTAGAATAGGAAAAGGTAAGTAGTTTCGAACAAGACAGAGAAATTATTTGCTAAGAGGAATGTGCTTCTGACAACTATCCTTAATTACTAAACTTCCTGTACCTGTCTGTAGCTTTCAGATCTGCTATCCTTACCAAAGGACATTTGTGAGCAGAGTGGTCTGCAGCAAAGCCAGGCTGCTGATCAAGATGCTAATTCTGGGTGTGAAACTTCCTGGTTAGGTGAGCTGGGCCAGTTGCTCTTCGTAATTTTTAAGTTTTTACATCTATAAAAGAGGAATATAATCATGCCTCACGGGGATGCTTACAGGAATTCATAGGTAATATATGTTAAGGGCTTTGACCTTGAGGAGTGCTATAGATATAATCATAGACCTTATACCCTACCTGTCCATACAGATAACCATTTCTTTAAAAAGAGAGGTAAACTGACAACTGCCATCTCAATCTAAATAGGGAACATTACCATCCACCCTGCAGCCTGATTCCTACCCCTGCCTGAACTGAAACAGTCTCCATCTTCTGGGAATGATTCTCATAAAGGAACACAACATGTAGCAACCAATGCATGCACCTTGGAGTGAGCAGGTGTCACACATACGTGACTAAAAGCATGTGTTACACTCCTGCAGCATGACTGTGGTGCCCTGCTCTTCACCTCTACCTCTGACTTCCTTCAAAAGTAGTGGTTTGAATCTCTGATGTTGTTCATCAGCATTTGTGCAGTAATCTGCGGCAATCTTCAATCTTACTACTTTGACTACTACCGTGACTACAATCTACAACCTTGACTACTTACGTGATGCTAAAGCCAGTGACACTGGTTGATTATTTTACAAATGCAAAGCCAACTGCATTTAATATTAATCCTAACTGAACTGAACATTGACCCAAACAATGTCACAGTCTAAGATTAAGATAAAAACAGAAGCAGAGCAGCACCGAGATAAAGTGACCTGCTGAAATCAGAGGAAAAGCAAGTATTAAAGGAAGAACAGTCTTTGCTGGGCCTATGAGATGGACAACTCCACTTAGTATTGCTTTTTTGTCTCCATTTTGTACAGTTTTGTGAGCCCCAAAGCAGCAAAAAGAAAAGCACTGGAAGATCCATACAGCAAAGTGTCAAGGAGATGGGTGAAAGACCACAGAGAACCTGACTCAGGCTGACACACAGCAGCTCCCTGTGGATACCAAGGCCGGGGGCGTCTCCGGGCTAGTGTTCGAGACACGCGGGATGCCTGCCACCAATCCCCCTGTTCCCCTGCAACCACCAGGTTGGCCCTGCTGTGTGCTTTGTGCCGGGGCAGCTCATCAGCTGACACACGTTGTGTCTTTTTCCAGCATCAAGGATGGAATAGAGGGAGACTTAATATTTGAGTTCCTTCCTTTAAAGGAACTTGGGAAGGACCTAACATTCCCTCGTGTGAGATTAAACTCTCCTTGTCTTTCTTCACTTCACGGCACTGTGGGCGGATGATGCTTCCCTGCTGAGGCGCTGGCGCTGGAGGAGGGATGGGGAGAACGCCGGCAGTCCCTTCGGGAGAGCGCACGGTCCCTCAGCATCCCTTGGCCCTTTCCAGCCCTCCCTCGGCAGCCCCTGCGCTCACTTCTCTCCCCAGCCCTCTCCCCTCAGGTGGGGCCCACCGGGCCTCTCGCCCCTCGCCGCCACGGCTGCCTCCAAGCCCCCAGCTGTGGGGCGCCCGCACCGCCCGCCGGGCACGGGCACGAGCACGGGCACGGGCACGGGCACAGGCAGGACCCGACCGCCTCCCCACCACTCCCGGCCTCCTTCACCGGCCTCGGA